>JAHLWZ010000530.1:0-73995 GCA_020536535.1 Pelomyxa schiedti | reverse complement strand
GGATCACGCTGGCTCTCCACAATGTAAAAAAACAATCTGTGGCCAAGCGAAGCATCACCAACACCAACATATCCAGAGTACATTGAAAAAGTGTACTCTGATGGGTCTAACAAAAAAAAAAAGGTCAGACCGTGGGCCAAGGGGAGAAGAGACATACCGACACCAGGAATGTCCGTAACAGCATTAATTGTGGCGGATCCTGCACACACGGAGAGCCACAAGCACAAACAAAGCCCAACCGCACAAAGGGCAGATCTCATCGCCTCTGATTAAATTATTAGTTTTAATAATGTACACTTCCAAACGCTTTCGTTCATCTGTCAAAATACTTCAAGGTAAAAGTGAAACTCTGGGGGTCCCCCAACTGGTGAGAACCCCAGAGTTTGAGTGTTTAACAATTTATTTTGGTTCATGGAGTTTATGGTGAGATGTGAAAGTTGATGTGGTTGGCACCATTAAATCTAATTGTTGTCTGTGTTGGGGGGTGTGTAATGTGCACTGTTAGCAATGGGAGTGTTGGATTCCAATGCGCAAAGCCTTGTTAGGCAGTTGGCATGTATAATATGGGGGAGGGTCAAAATAGGTTTTGTGGAAGATAGGTTATTAAAGAGAGTCATCACAAAGAAGAGTGATTCCTTTCCCCTTTTCCATTTCTTTCCTTGTTTTGGTGGAGTAAACAACAGTCTTTTCTTTACTGGGTTTCCCAGTTCCAAGTAAAAGTAGAATGTCACCTCCAGCAAACATAGCACCACCTATGGTGTATCTCGACCTGAATGGCATGTGAAACACTAGTGGCGGACTCACAGCAACAAGCAATCCAGAAGAGGAGCAGGGCAAGTCCACATAAGTGAGTGTTACAGTCTGGAGGACAGTGCTAAAAAGATACAAGAATCCAGCCCCAGTGACTCCTGGGAATGAACGGTCGTCTGCTTGGAATCCCGAACGACGGACCCCCTCAAGGAGTCATGCTCCTCTTCCCCCCTCCTCCTCGCCCTTCCCAGATATCCGCCCTGTTTGACCACCTTGCTGCTGCAATCCATGAGCGGTTGCACACGACGCAGTCGCTGTCCACGAGGTAGTATCCAATGGGGAGCGCACTTCTAGACCCCCCCCCACCTTCGAAAAAATCGAAGTTTTAGAATGGAAATAAAGTTTTGCTGTTTAGCGGGTTAGGTTAGAAGACAGCGATCAGATTTGATCAAATCCGCGAAAAAAGCTGCGAAAAACGCAAAGTGGAGCGCCAATCAGGATCAAAGAGAGTGTGCATTGGTCGAACCTATGGAGCCAGCTGCAGAGGATGCGTGTGTAAGTTGCTGCCTTTGTGGAGATGGAGGAGGATTCTTTGCTGGCAGCACAGAGATCCCAATTAGGAGCTGTTTCTGAGCACAGTGCCACCTGATATTGCATTCCAAACCAGACGAGTAGTTCTTGTGGTTAAATTTGGGATATTTGTGAGGATGTTAATGATCTTCTTCTTTCAATTTGCTGCAACTTTGGCATAATATGAAAGAGCCATCAGGTGTGCTGCCTGTGAAAATCACTTATCAAACTTTGAGGGGAGATCACACTTTTTTTTGATAAAGCACTTAGGTTGCCATTTTCCAATTCCTTGATGGAGACACTGGGTCCATAATAAATGTGGGTGACTAGAAGCACAGTTAGCCAGAACACGATACCTTTTGCAAATCTGTTAAGAAGAATGGCAATATATGTTGCTGGTACCCAAAGTTTTTCAGCAAGAGTTTCAATTAAGAAAAAGCTGAGATGAAGTTTGAGTGCATTGTGGTTGCACTTGGTTTGCAGGGTTTTCAGGGCATTGTGTCTTATTGTGCTCAAGAGAACAACAGATACTACATCAACCCTTTTGGGTACAAGAACACTTAACAGGGCTGCCTGACTTCCCTAACATTAAATCAAGAAACAACACAACTTTCAGTCACCACTTTGTTGATGGTATCCACGGCACCATATTAAGCAGTTTTTCAAAAGGAAAAAAAAAAAGAGTAGATTTCTGATAACCTCCAATCTCTGGAGGGTCAGCGCTTAGCGCACTACTCAAGAGTAGGTTGGTTGTTTGAGACTGCGCAGGTACCCATTGGGTATCTGCAGCGTTCGCGGGCCACGTCGACGAAGGTGAAGCCCGTGGGGAGGCGGTAGTTTGTCGCACCCATCAAAGGAGCAGAAAAGGACTGCTTTAAACGAGACCCGCCGGGTGGATAAAAAAATGGGCGGTGAGGAGTCGAGGGGGAAAAAACCGATACCACAACACAGTGACAAAACAACAGAGGAAGCAGCGCCACGAACAACACTGCAAGGAGGCTGTGCCGCACTCAGCAGGAGCCAACAAATAGCAGATACAGTGAAAACCTGCGGCTTTTTGGTAACTCACATAGTGCCCATCCTCGACTCGTTTGAGGCACTGGTTACTCTGTGCGATGTAAGTTGGTTGCTGTGCGAGGCCTCTGTCAAACAAGCCAGACTGCTGTTCGCCACCAACCCGCCTGTCACTTACACAGATCAATGGGTTTTTTTCCCCCCTATGTTGCTTAGACACTTTTTTGTTTGTTCCACTCAACCCCATGCAGAATTATACTTCACACAGTGAGGGGCTGTATGACCATCTTAGGAAAGCGGTTCTATGCCCCACAATAGCTGAATATCACCTTATGGTCACCGCGGTAATGAGGGTTCGCATACAAGCTGCCAAATTGTTCTCAAAAAAATTCCACATCAAGCTGCATGACTGTATTGAACAAGTGATGGACTTCAGCAACAGGCCATACAAGAAAAAAGCCAATGGGGGAGAAGTGTTGATGGAAGCTTTCAAGAACTGCCAAGACAAAGAAACCCTGGAATGGATTTTGGAGGCGTCACAGCCTCACCGTAACAAGGGACTGATTTTATACTCTCTGGCTGGTGCAAGTGAAGCTGGCTCTCTGAAGACTGTAGAATGGATGGCGAGGAAGTTTTCACTCCGGATGGAAGATGTATTGGATTTGTTTAACTTGGTATTCAACAGAGCATGCTCCAGTGGGCAATTGTCCGTTGCCAAGTGGATTGCAAGTTACTTTCACTACGGCAGAGATCAAGTACAATACTTTAGAAACGAACCATTTCGATCTGCATGCCGTAATGGACATCTTGAAGTTGCAAAATGGCTTGCTGACTCATTTTCAGTTTGGGAAACCTCTTCTGATTTGTTGAGCGCAGTTTGCAGCACAGGAAACAGGGACCTGATATTTTGGTTTGCCTCGAAACCGTTTGAAGATAGTGTTACTTGCCATTCAACAGCACTGGAGAGCCTTGGAAAAGTGGGAGACCGAGAACTGATTTCCTGGTTCAGCAACAAAATATCACTCGAGCTCCACCCTTGTAGACACTACCACTGTGCAATTATTAGAGGGGCAATCTCGGGGGGGCATTTGAATCTCGCCAAAGAAGCACTATCACTTGCTCTACAGCAATCTCCTGAACTTTCTCAGTCTAGCTTTGTTAGGCAATGGTTTGGACTTGCATGTACTCAGCACAATCCTGATATGATGACTCTGTTTGATTCATATGCACCAGGGTACTTTATAATAGGCTCAGGGGTAATAAACGCTGCATTGCATGGTTTCACACATGCAGTGCAGTGGTATCTTGCCAACTACATGAAGGATCCAAACAGAGAAGAGGTTTTTCCAGCAATGTTGTGGGCAGCTTGTGCAGGAGGCCACTTAGAAGCTGTGAAACTGATTGTTTTACAACGGCGATGCACCAAATCAGATGTTATTTCGCGGCCTGGATTGCGAAGTGCAATTGCAAACGGGCAGCTTCCTGTGGTAAAGTGGCTGGTGGTCAACCTGGGAATCACAAAGGGAGATATTCCCAACCTCACCCACATTGTACAGAAGCTTGTAACCAACACCCACATTTCCACAGCTGGGTGGCTCAACACCTACTTTGAGTTAGGCATAGATCCCCTGTGGAGTTCACCGTAACACCGCGTCGCATGATCCCATAATGGGAGAAACGGAATCGCCAACACCAAAGAGTACAACCATGTCCCAGGTCAGCCTCTCCACCGAGAAGAAAGGAACAAAAACGGCGGTACGGAAGGAAACTTTTTTTGATCTGTTATCGCCCAGTTTTTTCCACAGCGTCAATAAACAACGAAAGTGCACAAGGGGAAAATCAACAGAGAAAACCAAAGACCACCGTCTCCATTTGACGATGGACGGTCCACCGGAAGTATCGACAACGACAACTACAACCAACAGTAGCCTCGGCACCAGTCTCAGTATCACCAACGCCAGCAACAACACACCACCAACAACATCATCGCCGAGGGGACACCGGAGTCCAACGACCGAGAGGGTACACGGCAGCGGGCACAAGAAGTCCTACAGCAACCCACAATTCAGAAAGAACCAGTCTTCGGCGTGCCTTTCTGTTGCCGCAGTGGTGCCCGGCGCAGGTAGCAGCAGGAACCCCTTGTCGTTGTCCACGCCCTCGGTGCCCGTGAGATCGTCGACGGTGAGCCACCTCGGCAGCGACAACCCCGTGCTCGTCGTCGAGGACACCTCGAGCGAGGACGACGTCGGCTCGGCGGTGCCCGCGGCGCTGTCGCCGTCCGTGTCGCGGTCGCGGTCCCCGTGCCCCTCGCCCTCCAAGGCCCGGCTGCCCAGCTCCTCGTCCTCGTCCGAGGTCTCCTCCTCGTGCTCGCCCTCGCCCCACACCACCTTCCACCGCCGCCACGAGTCCGAGCTGACCACGCACTTCCCCGCGATCTACGGCAGCACATGCGGCGGCGGCTGCGGCGCCTCTGCCTCGAACCAGAGCCCCACCGGCGACCAGCTCCCCGGGAGCAGCGGGGCGGGCGGGGCCAGCGGGGGCGGGGAGCAGGAGCGCAAGAGGAAGTCGCGGAGGCACCACGAGGATGCCCCCCCGAGGCAGCCGTTCCCGGCGCTGGAGCACCACATCGTCTCGTGCCAGCAGCACTCGTCCGAGTCGCCGCCACGGGGGAAGCACAGGCACAACTGCAGCCAGCCTTCCCCACGGGTATTATCCCTTCTCTTGCTTGAGGGTTTGGCGCACTTGTGGTTTGACTTGTGCATTAAGGACGCACCTGCCAGAGCGAGTCCTGAAATGACGGAATGTACAGTACCCTCCATCTCGATTACACAAACACCGGTAGACCGTGTGTCCTCACCCCAAGGTGACTTTTTTTTTTTTTTTGATTTGGTTGTTACTTGTTAACTTTTTTAAAAAACTAGCTGAGGCTAGAATGAGGTCTAAATCGTGTCCACGAACATCTTTAACAACTTCGTGAGCTTACTTCAAGAAATTCTCTCAAACTAACACAAAAAAAAAGCAAAATGGAAATCAATTTTCCCGACACCCCCTATCCCATGGTATTAGGATATTCTTTTGAAATACTTCTTCCAACATTTTAATGGCTAGGATTCAGCAGTTCGATTTCCTTCCATTAAAAGTTCTGATAACCTTTCTGTTGTTGCCAACTATGGTGCCTTCACGAGATCTATTTCAGTATGCGGAGAAGCTGATTTCAACAGAAAGCACAGAGCCCCACCTAGTAACTCACCATCAAACATTGGTAAACACTTATCTTTACTTTTATCTACTTCACTCACATGTGAAAAAGGGGATATTTCCTCACTGCAAAGAAGTTTAACGGGGTGGGAGCTTCAAGATCCATCAGCCCACCAGTCACGATCCAATCTTGCCTTTCCAACACACACTTCCCCTTCTCCAACATTATCATCTCAAATTCTTCTGCCCTCCCAAAAAAACTTGACGGCCAAGAAATCTGCCTATCTAGAACCAATCCACGCTGCTTCAAATTTGTCACTAACTTCCCAGACTCAACGTATTAAAGGGAATGAAATACATGAAGGGAACAACGTTCGGGAGCACACAGTAACGGTTTCCTTGTAAATTTTGTGGTTTTTTTTTATTCACAGTAACCAGGATAATGGACTGGCTACCAACGAGCAATTCGCTCTTCAAAATCCCATACAGATACAAAAAGATTTAGAAAATAAATTAAAACAAGCCATAAAAGAACAACAGAAGCACATTGCTGAGCAAAAGGCCAAAGTATGTCATGCAATTAAACTAGGAACACTCGAACCACTAATCTTATACAAGGATCACGAAAAGCTTTCTAGCCAATTGGTGTCAATGTCTTCAAGACTCCAAATCTTGGAGGAGAAAATCAGCAACCAAGATGCCACGATCGAGTTACTAAAACGGAGACTCTCTGGGGTACGGTACCTGCCTGTAATTTTTCTTTTTCACTTTTACAAGGATCATCTTCAACCACCAACTAATTCGACTAAATCCCATCATCGATCTCGGAGCTGGGGGAATTTCAAAGAGGAAAAAGAAGATAAAGAATTACCACAACAAACACCAGTCCCGATCTCTCCCCCGCCATCACAGCCTGAATTGCCACCGGGAATCATTCGACCTGTGCCACAGCCTGCAGAATCAACTACCCCAAGCATCAAGCCCGATGAATCACAGCATGGTTTCTTAAGAAGTATATCCAAAAAGCTGTTCAAGCCACCCACTTCCAAGTCACCCAGTTCGACGACTCTTAAAGGGGAAACCTCTGCCTCAAGTGAAAAATCTCCAAGCTTCCCCAGCAACTACGTGAGAGGTGCCATGCTGGACGTTCTTTTTACTGGCTTGCTAGGGGGAATTGGTGTTCAAGACTCCAAGCATTGGGAGCTTACTATACATGGAAAAACTAGTGCCGCCAATGAGAAAACACCCAGTGCCTCCCCGCCACCAACAGCGGTGGAGCTAAAAGGCCATGCACAGACCCCCCTTGACATCCTAGATCTAGCACCTGCAGTTTCCACAATGGCCGAGTACGGTGACGTTAAATTGATAGGCGAAGGCTCTGCTGGTAAGGTACAATTCCCCAATTCGTTATGCCAAACGAGGCTCACTTGAATAGATATTCTCTGCACTACACAAAGCTTCCAAGAAAAAAGTTGCAATTAAGGTGATACCTCTAGCAGATAAAAATCGAAAGCAGGTACTTCAACTTCTTTTCTTATCTCTGAACTCTAACGCCCATAGATAACAATGGAAGTATTTGCAATGAAAACGTCACATCACCCAAATCTCGTGAAGTTCATTGACTGCTTCACCAAGGGGGACCAAATCCGCATTATAATGGAGTAAGTTCAGAAATTGATATCGCTCCAACAAGTCCATTGTCAAGATTGAAGAAAAATAGGTACATGGACGGCGGAACTTTGACTGATGTTATCGAGAATCACTATCCACTGAGTACAAGTGTAATAGGTTATGTATGTTACTGTGTACTAAAAGCACTGGAATATCTCCACATCAACAATAAAATTCATAGGTACAAGACTACACTGCAAACACACTATACTAACAGATAATCAAAAAGAGATATAAAAAGCGACAACACACTTCTGGGAAGGGATGGTACCTGTAAAATTGGTGACTTTGGTTATGTTTCTACTTTGTCAAGTTCCAAATCAGTCCGGCACTCAGTACTTGTCTACCCACTCAATTGCATTTTTAATCCCTTTTTCTTCAAGATTGTCGGCACACCCTATTGGATGGCACCAGAAGTTGTCAAGACAAAAGAATACAACTGTAAGGTATAGCATTTTGGTTGACATCCGTAAGCATGCTCCTTACAATGAATGCACAAAAAAGGTGGACATCTGGAGTCTCGGAATAATGGTGATGGAAATGATTGATGGTTCACCACCTTTCATCCAACACCCGCCGCTCAATGCCCTACTCTTGATAGCGGCCCAAAACACGTCCCCTCCACCACTGAACCCATCACTCTGGTCCACTTCTATATCGGCGTTCTCGAACTTATGCCTTGAAGTGAATCCCAACGCCCGGCCTTACGCCACAGACTTGCTTCAACACCCTCTCATAGCCCCGTTCCATTCCGCATCACCCAGTATTGAAAGCCACAGCTGCCTCCAAGGAAAACAAGAACTGGCATCCCTGATTGTATCAGAGGGGGTCCACAATAACACCTCACCAACAAAAACAACAACATCCACCACTACATCCACCAGCACAACAGATAGCAGCAGCAAGCACACTACTAATACATCATCATCCAAGAGCAACAAAAAACGGCACTAGGAGTAATATAACCTGCCACAGCACCAGCATCACATGTTGATTGTGGTTCTGTGTTCTGAGTGTTACAGTAACTTGCGTGATATATTTATTTAAAACAAATTTTTTTGCAAAGAACTAAGTGTCAAAGGAACAAGTCTAGTCAAAGGTGGTTCTTTGTTGCACGAGTGATTGTTTCAATGGCTGCAGAAGCTGACATTCGTTGCCCTTTGTCAGGGTTCAGCATGGAAATGAGTATACCGGTGAGACGTGTACCCTGTGGGACGGGCAGTGGGAAATTCGTCACAAGTGACTCCGTTGTGAAGTCGCTCATGGAGAAGTTTTTTTCACTGCCGATAAACTTGGCGTGAGCGGGAAGAAGTGTGTTGTAGAATGTGAGGGCCAGTGCAAAAGAGTCACACTTGGAGTATGAGAACGTGGTGGACTTGTTACTGGTGCTGGAGGAAATGCCACGGCTGGAAACGTCGTTGGTGAGAGCCTTGATGAACATGTGGAGCTCTGGGGGCATTGTCCCTGGGTTGGCCCAAAACTGTGTGGTTGGAGAAACCCCTGACTCCAAGTTAGCATTGAGGCACTTAGTCGCGTCACCAAAGTCAATCAAGGTGAGTTTCCCTGTTGGGTCCACCAATAAGTTGCTTTGCTTGATATCCCTGCGAGGGTGAATACAGAAATATGCTAGATGGCGTACCTGTGCACAACCCAAAAGGTTTCAATATGATGGATTGCTTTTGTGCCTTGCAAAAAAATATTCTGGGCCTTTTTGGCGAGTCTAGTCTGCAAGGCTGAGAGTGAGTACAGGATCAGATTGTGAATTGTACTGACCGGAGATACAGAAGATAAATAAGCTGACAGAGTGATCCCACAGAAAGGCATGAGAAACGCAAGAGACGGGTCAAGTGCCATTCGGCGGAAAATGGGTCCTTCTAGCTTTTCAATAAACTCATTTGGTAACCTATAAGCCGATATTATTGGTGTATATCAATGATTGTATCAACCGTGGGATGGCAATATCACCAAGTGTGTGAATAACATTAGGGTGATGTGGAATTGATGCAAGAATCTTGTACTCTGGAATTTTGGTATTACGCATGTTGAAGACAACTTTCATGACCAGTGTTGTGATTCCGAGTTTGATGTCAAAAGGGAGTGGTATATTGAAGTGCACTTCAAATGCTGCAGTGTTTGTTCCCATTCCAAGGAGGCCATGCGGAATGAAGTCTGAAATGTCTGCAGTAATAAGTGACGACATCGTGTTAATAACTTCCTGTGTTTTAGGGTGAGGACATCAGGGTTGACTTAGTCGACTAACTTGACAGCGTGCATAATCAGAGCGTAGTAATTTATTCTCTTCTTGGAGTTGTCGAATACGCATACTGTCCTGATGAGGTTTTTCTTTATGACATACATTGTAGATGCAAGCACACCTCTTCCAGCTTTGATGTAAGTTCTATGATTAATTCTTCTACGTCCTGACTGCTTGTTAAATATATTTGCCAGCATAATGGTTACATACTGCCTGTTGATTGACAGCTTGTAGTGGCGTTATGCCCGGAGGTACCAGTGCTTGTAAAATTGGATATGGCTTTTCGGTTGCAAGAATTTGGGAGGATTGTTTGTGGCCAAGAGAGGAAGCCTGTGTAAGAAGGTCAAATCTCCTTCGTCTGTGAGTAGTCTCACACAATGCAAGGTGAAACATTGCAACAGGGTCACCAGCTATAGCACCCTTCTCGAATAATGAACACGCTTTGAGAATATTTCGGTCAACACACAGACCTTTCTGGAGGTACAATCCAAGTTCCGCGAAAGCCTCCGGGGAGCCAAATCCCAGCATGGGACGATTTGCACTATCTTTGGCATTAAGTGCCATGCCATACAGCTCCTGTGCTTTGCCAGTGTCCTTCGCAACACCCTCGCCAGTTTCGTAACAATGAGCGAGGTAAATAGCACAACCCCAGTCCTTCCACGAAAAACTGAGCCCATAATTGAACAGAGACACTGCCCTCTCGGGGTCCCGCGACACCCCGCATCCGCAGAGGTAGCACCACCCAAGGTGCCTGCAAGGCGCCAGCCTCTCGTAGCAAAGTGTGTCCACCCTGGCAGGCTTTCCCAGTTGCTCGGCCACCAGCTGCATGCTCTCGTGAGCCCGCTGCAGCAGCTGTGCGGCCTTCTCCCAGTCCCTCGGCGCGCCTTCGCCCCGCAAGGAGCACACGCCGAGGCAGGCGGTTGCTTGGCAGTGCACTGCCCGCGGGCAGGTGGGAAGAGAGGCGGCGTGGGCGTAGAGCTCGGCGGCCGCCTCTGGATTGCGGCCGACCCCGACGCCGCGGTGGTAGCACCACCAGCCCAGGGAAACCATGGCCAACGGCGACCCGAGGCGCGCCGCCTGCACCCACAAAGCAACCGCTTTGCCTGCATCTCGTGGGATATCGAAGTCTCCCCAGTAGTACTGTTCCCCGAGCTGGTACTCACAGGCAGCCAAGACTGACGCCATACATACGCTTAGTGGATTCTCAACAGTTACTTGAATGTCAAGTCTACTGAAAGAAGGTTTTCGGGTCCTTCAGTAGGTTTTCGGCAGAGGGGCCTGGGGAAAAAACGGATAAATTTTTTTCTGTGAATTTTGTTGTCAACACCACAGGGCAAAGGCGCAAGGTACAGGTTGATTGTAACATTATCATAGAAATCAACAGCAATCATAATGAAAAACCAAGGCATTGAGACAGTGGTAAAGAAGGTGGAGGACTTGAGACACAGTGTGCACACAAACTCTCCCAACATTAATGCCATCCAAGATGCTCAGACCAACCTTTCTTCTCCTCCCTCCCCTCCACTCACCCCCCATCTCCTGCTTGGCACCAACAAACCAAAAACACAAACAACTAATTGGAGATAAGTAATCAAAGAGAAAGGAAAGGTTGCACAAGGATAATGCACTGTAACAATACAAAAATTTACCTTGCACTTGTTTGGTGTGAGGTGGCAGCTGTTTTTTCACAAGGGTCCACATATGTTCTTCACAAAACAAAAAAATTTTCCCCTTAGAAATACCAACTGCCCACCTTTTCTACATGTTGCAGACTCAAACCTGTTAAAAACAGTGAAAAAACAATGGCTTTTCCCCATTGGTAAAACAGCCACCCAGGTGGCTGTTTTATTTTTTTTTTTCCTTATTAAAACTTGAGGGGTGGCTGGGGGGCTGTTTTTACAGTGTGCTGGTTAAGTGTGGGTTCTGTTTCTTGTTTCTTGTTTCTTGTTGTGTGTGTTGTGTGTTGTGTGTTCTTCAGTGTGTTTGTGTCAGTGTTGGGCAAGTTATTCTGAGGGTGTTGGTGTGGGTTTGTGTTGGCCTCAGTGCAGGCAAGGCGTCGGTGTTGGCGTAGGTGTAGGCGTCGTCGGCGTCTTAGGTGCAGGTGTATTACGTGGAGTCCGGTCAGCCCTGGTGGTGAGGGGCTGGCGTCGCTGTAGGCCTCAGTGGCACAGCTGATGGCGTGGGCGCCGGCGCTGTTGGGTAAACCTTCACCCCTTCACTCGGTCTGTTGCTGCTGTTGTTCCCAACACCGCCGCTCGACACCTACACATACGTGGGTGCCGACACCCACATCGACACCAACAGCCTTTCCTGATCGTTTTGAAAAAACGGAGACTGGACAAATCTGTTGCTGCAGACTGAGGCAGAGTACTGTTGTTGTTGCGGCTGTTTTTACAGGAATTTGACAGGCCAAAAAAACAGCCGCCCTTTGATCTAGATATGACTGTAGGCCACTATCGTAAAGCTTGAAGCACAACCAATCAGAAAGGAATTTTCGTACGAAAATTCTGTGAACATTCCTTTTCGTCCATGACTTCTCCCAAGACTAAGTCGAAGTAAGTTTCGATGCCCCAATGATGGTCTCCTCTTCCCACTGCTTCAACGGGATGACGCACCCGGAAACACCAACCAACTTGGTGTACATTTTCTGTTGGCGCGGATTGCATTGATCATACGCAACCCTCGCCACATTTTCCGTTCAACTAATGACGACAATAATCAACAGACCTACGCCATTACCAACACGCAGTCTGAGAGAATCCTACATCCTCAACTGAGTTCATGGCTATTCTGGAGCAGCGGGGTCATTTTTTTTAAATATTCAAGGTAACAAGATCTCCGTTACGCAGCAGAGTCATGGCAAGCATTCCCCCGGTTCAGTCAAGGAGCACGCAAGAGATGGTGGACGCGATCGTGAAGATAATGGATAGGGACGAAAGCGTTGTCTTGATGGAGTTTGAGGGTCTTATTCGGCCCGAGGCTCGTGCACTGATGTGGCGGCTCAACAAAGCATATGATGACGCGTGCGCGTTCCAGAAAGCACCGACTGACCAAAATTCCCAAGTCGCCAAGGAATCGGCTCGCAAGCTATTACAAAGTCTGATGTTGGAGTTTGAAACACGAAAGATTAGGCTGGAGCAAACCAGGCATGACGAAGCAACGCAAGCCAAAACAATCGAGGAAAAAGTTATCCAAATAGTCCAGGAGTCAGCACCACGGAAAGTGGGGGTTGTGGCGGTCAAACTGGCTGCGATGACCCCACAAGATACTATTCTGAAACTTGGATGCATTGACACCTGCCCTCTGATTTTATCTGTGCTTGGTGTTCCAGGTCAAACAAAGCACTTCTTTTTTTCCCTGGTTTTTTTAACTTGAGCACAGAAACCTCAATGAAACCTATAAGGAAACCCACAGGTGGTCCTCTGACAATACATCTGCAGACTGAAGGGCTTAGCTTTGGATGTGCGTACACCAAAAGAAACGCAACTTGCCTTGAGTTATTCAAGTTTGTGACTGAGCACTGTGTTACTCTGGTTCGGGCACCTCCGTACTCGGGCAAGACTAGCCTTTCACAACTGTTTTCTCTATTACTTCAAGAAAAGAGATGGGAGGTAATGTGCACGCCCAAACTGTTGACTCCCATCACCATTCTTTCGCTGTTTGTTGGAAATCCACCAACTTCCTTTATTTGCCAGGTTGAGCTCGTTACTTTGCTTGGGAAGCCTCCTTCCATGCCCCTGGACTCGTTTCTAGCTGAATGGACAGAAAAAGTAACTAGGGCATCTTCTCTAGATAATAATCGAGAACAACCTTTCGTGCTTATTTTGGATGAGGTATAGCATCATACATACCACTGGACAAGGACTAATAAACTTTCTCTAGGTTCAAATCGCTTACGACGATCCCAATAGCGCGTTCTGGGCATTAATCAAACAATTGAAGAACTGTCAACCTGAAGACCTCAAAGTGCGAATTGTACTCTTCGCAGCCTCTGGGGAATTTCAAGGATACTGCCAAAGCTCCCGATACACACCTGTACACTTCGAGGACTGCCACTTGGATGCCAAGTTTCTTCTCTTCCGCAAGGTGATTTTCACTCTCTATCTGAAACACTTTGTCACATAGGAAACAGGAGGAATTTGATGAGTTTGTTGCGAGTATGAATAGTAATAGCACTGGTTCTTTCAGAGTGAGTGCAGGAGTTGCTGAAGCAATTGCACAACGCGTTGGCCTTCATGTGGGGTTCTCAGCTACAACTTTGTCGTTTCTTTTTCAAACCTTCTCTCGGGAGACTCCAGACAGTGAAGTTATGGAGATCTTGGTTTCTGGTTCAATACCTCCTTTTTTCCCCCAATGATTAACAGTTCCAGATAATGTGCGATGGAAATGTGAGAATACCAGAGCAGTTCCAAACCTCTTCTTTTCTGTTTTCCATGAGTTCAACTGTTCCGTAGAAGAAGAAGAGGCGATTATACGGTTCTTGAGCAATCTGGTTATGAACCCCAGTTCTGTAGGTAGCACCTCCCTTCCAGGGGTGTTGATGTCGCAACTGCTTAAAACTGGAGTTATTTATTCACAGTCTGGGGATTCCTCTGCTAAATTTGCTTTTGCATCCCCTCTTATAGAGTCTATATGTACGCGTTGTGTGTTGGTTCTCTGTTTTAACAATTTTTCTAGACATTAGGAAATTGCTTGAGATTCCCAATTTGCGAGTCGTGGATCCAACGTCCCTGAAAGAATTATTGCTGAAGGCGATATCCTCCCTCGATGGTTCCGTACGTCTATAAGTTATGCAAGGAAGATCTGCTATACTAACTTACTCAGAGGATGGGTACCCTTGCGAGAGTTGCTACGTTTCAGAACTTTACCGTGCTTTGGTGATGCATCTGCCAACTAACATCTATGTAAGCAGCAATGTTGGATGCTTTGGGACGCACGGCACTGGCTACATTGACCTTTTTGCGGACAAAGTGAAATGGGGCATCGAGGTACTCAGGGAGGGCACAGGTACCTGCTTCCCTTTAAAAGTGAAAGACATCCTAAAAAAAAACCAGGTATTGAGGACACCGTAAGAGATTCACAGAAGGGGCTTACCAAATTCTGAAATTGCGTGACTGGTTTGCTGTAGACTTCCGTTGCAAAGCCCCAGACTACATTCCCAAGGATGAGCACATGATGACAGTTCACTTTGCTGCAGACTTCTCTTCTGCAGAAGTGACCACAAAGGGCGACACGCAATGCATTCCAATTTCTGGCACAAGAACACTTCACCACAGTCTTAGGTACCTCTAGTGCTTCTGAGATGATGACAAAAAGACTTAAAACACGAACGGAAACATACCACTGTGTCCATTTCTTCTCATCGTTGTCCTCAATGACCTGCGTGATGTGAGAACACCAACCCTCTAACGCGTCTACAACCAACTTGTTAAACAAAAAAATGACTGACATGTATCTGTCAAGGGAATAGCTTTCTAGATGGAAAACACCAAACTTGGAATTTTTTCTTCCATTTTTTGGCCTGTCACGAATGATCGAGGGTGAAGGTAGGTAGGTCATTGTCAAAGTTGGTGTCTTGGGGGGCAAAT
The DNA here is from genome assembly GCA_020536535.1 of Pelomyxa schiedti. Lineage (NCBI taxonomy): Eukaryota > Evosea > Pelobiontida > Pelomyxidae > Pelomyxa > Pelomyxa schiedti. The sequence goes on along the minus strand of JAHLWZ010000530.1, from coordinate 58,950 downwards.
TTGGTGCTGCTGACAGTAAAGCAGCCTGCATCGTCATCATCAAACCAACTGAAGATATCAGGTTCCTCACCCGCTTGCCCTCCATCACATTGCTGCTTGGGAAGTGGTGACGGCGTTGTGGACGGCGTGGTGATGATTCCTGTGTGGGTGGGTGTGGCTTTGGTACTGGACGGAAGGTCAGTTTTTGTATTGGTTGTTGCTAATGTAGCAGTAGTTGGCTGTGTTGGAACCACTTGTGTGTGCTCAGGCTGGCTATAATTGGTGGTTGGACTTGTGGAGGTTTCTTGCACCTCCTGTTTGTTGGGTTGAGCCGCCATTTGCCCAGTATTTGTTGATTCATGCCACAAACAAGACACAGAGGTATTGGTAGTGTCCTGGTTTGCTGTAACTTGGTCATCATCACCTTCGGTGTTCTCATCCTCGGTGGCTTGGCAATCGTAAGCACAGCCACTTTCTGCCTCTTGGTTGTTTTCACTGTATTGTTCATTGGCCTCTCTATAGGTAGTAGGTTCTTCTTCGTTTTCTTGAGAGTTTCTGGGTGGAGAGCATGTGTATTGTGACAATACAGTTTTGATGCCACCAAGTGCCTGGCTGAAGCACAATTTCTCCTTGCTAGGGGGTTTAGAACTAGACTCACTTGATTTCGCCCGAACACTGGAAGTAGTAGTATAAGTCGGCATTGTGGGGGTAGAAAGTTGCTGTTTTGGTGTTTTCTCCACTGTCTTAGAGATTTTGTCTTGCCACATCGGTGGTTTGACTCTCATTCGGGGAGAGTCCAACTCCAGCCTTGCTTGGGGTGTTGACACTTCCGTATGAGAATAGGTTGACGGGGATGATATTATGTCATTCTGTGGCGAGTCAGTATGCCCTAGATGGACTTCATCCTAAAAGGAGGTTGATTTACGAGGTAGTAAAAGGTAAACTAACCAGAGAGTTATCAGGAAGAAGATAAGTAGGATAGCTAGAATCGGCAACGTAAACTGTATCATTGAGGTGGGGGCTATCGGGCAAGTCAAAGCTTGTATCATCAGTATCTTGAAAGTCCTTCCTTTAAGGGAGGAAGCTGAGAAATCATGTTTCGGCAGGGAGGGTATTTTGTACATATAACGCTTTGTTGTTTCTTCATCGTCGGAATTATATGCAAGAATAACAGGGCTGGTGGAATTTGTCTTAGTGGGAGATGTGTCTGAAGAGCTGGCAGGAAATGAGATGGAGTCCAAGTCTGCTGGATCTATATCAAAGTTCACGTCCAGATCGTCTGTGCTAGTGTTGGTTTTGAGAGAGCCTTCAATATCAGGACTCCTGGTATTGCAAGACTTGCTGGCACTTGATGGTGCTGGTTTAAAAAAGGAATCGAGGGTTCCATGGTGCTTAGGTTTTTTTACTTCGGTATTAGTAGTCTCATCAGGTTTTCTCACACTGAACATGGAAATTGGAAGTTGCCTCTTTTTATCTCCTGTTTGTACTGGTGGTTTTCCATCAGATTCTTCCAGTGCAGCAAGCTGTTGTGAAACATCACCAGTACTAGCCTTAGTTGCATCTAGAGAGCGTTCTGCTCCATCCACCACTTTGCCCAAGACTTCAAGTTTCTTCTCCACAAGAGGCCTGGGTACAAGATCAAACACAAGATAGAGATCTGCATTCTTGATACCATATAAAGTCATCAAGAGTGGAGTGACATAGCAGATACTGCACAAGAACGGAGTTTGTCTGACCAATACGATGTGCACGGTCCTCAGCTTGCATTAGTGATCTTTTTGGCAATATGAGACATCAAACATTGGATTACTTGAGGTACCCAGGATTCCAGTACAGTTCAGCAAACACAACAACTTGAGCCTTGGAAAGAGTTAAACCAGTGCCAGCGGCTGTTATTCCCAGAAGGGCACACTGAACAATGTTAGGCTAATCAAATACAAATGGGTGACTTTTGTTTCTTCATCCTCCTGAAATTGCTGCACTTGCTCCTCACGTGATTTTGGGGAAGTCGAACCATCGATTCTGATATATTTGCATTTATTCTTTTTTTTTTTGGAGTGGGTTTTTTATCAAAGAAAAAAAAAGGAAGGGAAGGGTGAACTACCAGAGCTTCTTCCAAACCATCTAACATAACTTGGTGATGAGCAAACAGTAAAAACTTGTAATCCCCCTCCAGCATTTCTTTTATATACTGCTTTACAGCAGGAAGCTTGGCCCGAGCTGTTTCTTGATAAATATCGGTCATCATGGCTCTCTTCTGCGAATTCAAAGAAGCTAGATTTCCTTGACCTGCTTGGCTTATTAGCCCATTTTTTTTACCCTCACATACAATGGGTGAGGGCGTTGCTTATTGCATCCATGCACTTCAACTTCTCTTTAATTTCAACTAAGTCTTTCTCTGCTGGAGTGATGACCACCTATTTATTTCAATGAGTGGAAGACTATTTAATTATAAAATAACCCGCTCACCTTACCTGCTGCCTAAGCTTTGGGGGTAACTCTCGTAAGACATCTGCTTTTAATCTTCGTATCATTACAGTTTTCTGTGCCAGAATAACAATGTGAACACTTGAAACAGTAAGTATAGTGCTCCTCACACCTGAAGCACAGTATGAAGTTCCTTTAAGTTGGAGTGTCCAGAATAGTCCATCCCAAATGGACCCTACAACAATGAGATGAAATGGCCTCAATTCTGGCGCACACCATGTGTGCTGAGCAGTATCGGGCTCCAAAGGCATTCTGAGTTTTGAAAATAGGGCACCCCAACGCCTGAAGTTGTGGAAAAAGCTCAATGGGTCTTGATAAAGCTGGGGTGCCACTTAGGAGAATTGCTCGGTGGGCTGCCTGAGTGGCTTGGTGTGTTATGAGATAGGAGAGACAAGGTACTTTGAGTAAAGGAATAGTGACTTGTGATCGTAATGCTGTAGGATTCTTAAGGTAGTGACTTTCATCAGCGATGATTACTTTGAATGTGAACTTCTTGAAGTCCATCTGTTTGATTACATCAGGTACACTTTACAGTGGTAAATACCGAACCTTAGAAACTAAGTCATAAGAAATGATGTTCACTAACGTGTCAGGTGCATCTTTTCCTTTCATGATTGCTTTAACTTCGAATGGATCTAAGTGAGGGTTATTGGCAGTGCTAATTTGTTAATTACAAGTTTAGAAAAGGCACCTATATCCGGAATGAATTTGGTGATTTCTGAAGCCCAGTTGAGGCGAAGGGAAGACGGGCAAATGACTTAAGAGTTGTAAGAAAGAGAAATGGTAGAAATCAAGTACTAAGGAGAGGCCATTCTTCCCGGAAATATGAAGCTATGGCAATTGCTTGTATAGTCTTCCCCAGTCCCATCTTTAATGATTTGAGTTCAGTTGAACAAATACACAAGGTCTCGCACTTCGTCACCAATAAGACACTTTCCACCATGTGTAATCCCAAAACTGTGTCCAACAGTAAATCCATTAGTTACAGTGTTGTACATAACACACAGTAAGCCTTTCAATTGAAAAGGCATTAGAGTCGACATTATATATTCGGGAATTTTGGAGATATCAGTCACAGGATCTTCTTTGGAGCGAGCCTTAGGGAGTTAATGCAACTAGGGACTCTTGGTGTTCATACAATTGTTGCAAATACTTCTTTTGGGACAGGAGTAACATTTTCTCCTTGTGCCGTAAGTTTTTTTACAACTGCGTCATGTTGGGAGACAGGGAAACGCCATTCTCTTTCCTTATCGTCTGCATTTGGGATTGTGAGACTACGTTGGAGGTTGTTTGCCACACCTCTTATGGATCCAGAGAGTGAAGACATCACTTGCATTGCGGTAGGAGAAAGGAAGTTAGTTGTTCCCACAAAGTCAAGGCTCACCAGCTGCAAACCTACCCCATTTCTACCTCCCTGACAGTTTCATTAAACGACCAAAAACTAAATTCAATTAAAATGCAAAATGAGGGGAAAAAAAACCCCATAAATGGAACACAAAAGGGTACGGGGACAAGTTTACCAGGGAGGAACGTTTTGGTCGCTTCGCCAACGGAACAGTTGGGCCTCCTCCGTGAGGTTCGTCTCCGCCGGTCGACGCCTGGGTCTGCTGTGGGTCGCCTTTTCCTCTCCCCCTCCCTCTCATCCCTCTTCCCCGGCCCCTCCAGAATGCCCCCCTTCCTCGGCCCCGAAAAAACGCCCCCCTACCTCCTCCTCCTTTACCACCACGGTCCATGCCTCGTTGCTAGTCGGGTATTATTACCAGATCTGTTTTAGTGTGCAAACTTCGGTTTGTTTTTTGAACAAAACTGGCTCTGACACTTGCGCAGGGGAATGCTGCCATTGTGGTCCTAGTTTTCTTCCAAGACGAGGTGTGCTACTGCCAGCTTGGATACGAAGCAAGCCGAAACCATTTTTTTTTGGATCTTATGTTCAAGAAGAAGGGAGTGAAGCAGAGGTACCGTATCACGTTCTGTTCAGCTGCCCTCAGTCTGCAACAGCACTCGTCATCGGCATCTAAGCGACTGCAACAACCGCAGGATGACGCCACGCGCACATCTTCGTCGTACTCTGCGTCGCGATCGTTGTTTGTGGAGTGGAAACGAGGCGTGAAAAAAGAAAACCAAGGACGCACCGCGTGCAGGCCAGCGGCTCCTGTTGTTTGCGGATCTCCTAGGTCGAGTGGATCTACGGCAAACAATGAAGGAGGAGGTGGGTGGGTGTGCGAATGGAACGAAGTCGTTACGCTGTTGTGCACACTGTTCAAAGAAACCGGGTCCAGTTATGTGCGTCGCACTGATGCACACAACACAACAAGTGGTTGGGGGTTATGCTTGGATTCACCACACCACCTGACATTTCTTGCAGGACGAAAAATTAATGGTGATGTCCTTGTATGAGGATCTCCCAAAGGGGAAGAGAGCTCTTTTGGGGAAAGCCTCTCTGGATTTAGCTCAGTATGCTGACCTTGCTGGTGCAACCAGGTCTGCAACCTTAATAATGAAAAAGGGGCAGCACAAATCTGTCACACTTATGGTATATTCCTTCCAACGCCGCATCTCAAAAACCTCAGATAACCATTTCGTCTGAAAATACCGGACTTTCTGGGTATTCTTCTTTTTGGGGAGGGGTATTTATTCTGAACCAATGGATATAGTGATGACGAAACGGAAGTTCTCAAATCGGAACTAGTTGAGTTATGGGTAGAAGCCTTTTATAGTCTGACCTTACATAGGAAGTGGATGAAGAAGTTCCAGACACAGATGTGTTTGCTGATGCGGATGACACAAACACAAAAGCCTGTGCACCAGGGATGATAACTCCTGCTTCCATTCCTGCTGCAGTTTCTGTCACACCGCAGTCCACTCAAGAGTTGCAAGGTGTTCAATTTAGAAAAACCTACAATTGTGCTCAATGAAGAACTTCACCAGATGAAATAAATCGGCTCCAGCTTGCTGTAACCTCTCTGAGCAATGAGCGAACTGAGCTTGGAAGCCAGTTAGAAGCAAAAAAAGGAGAAATATCCAAGCTTCAAGCATCTATCGAGGAAACTTCTAAGCAGATCGCTGTAGAGCGGGATCAAGCTGCGGAAGTAGGAATTTCACGAGACAAATTAACAAAGATTCTAAGCTTCACCAAAGGCATGTTGGAGGGTACATCCCTTGCCTAACTTACTACTTCCAGGAGAACTTTCTAAAGTAAAAACTCAGCTTCAAGAAAAAACAACCAAGTGGCAAGAAGAAAAAGACCTCATGGTAATACCGTTGTTTTATTTCATAAGACGTGGCAAATAACATCCTTCAGAAGCAAGAAATTTCGGATCTCAATATAAAGACCTCAGAACTTCTTTCCAATCTCCACAAGTCTCAAGCCCTTTCTCAGAAGGCTTTAGAAAGCCAGCAAATTGCTGAGCAGAAACGTACCCAAGCTGAGCACCACCGTGATGAGTTGATATCACGCTTTTGTTCTGCCGTTTCTACGCCCAATAGTAATGAGGCAACAAGTTGTGAGGGCACAACACCTTTACTTGACGTGGACCAAGTTGCAGCTGTCAGCACAGGTTTGGTGTGTTTGACTGTTGAGATTACATGTCGATAATTGTGCTACTTGAATGATGCAACTTAATATTTCCACTTTTTCTTTTTCTTTTTTTAGCACGTGCCGACAAGGAGCAAATAAGACTGCTGGAACAAAAACTGCAAGAAATACTCACAGATAATCTACAGCTAAAACTCGTCAATGAGAAAGCCATGGTTCAGAATCAACAACTTCGTCAACACTGCACTGAGTTGACAGCATGCTTCAAGCTTTCAGAGGAACAACTCAATACCGCAAACCAAAGTGTAGTCGAGGTGGCCCAGTGCAAACGTGCTATGGTCTTGCTACAGAAGGAACTGAAAACTTGTAAGGAGCGCCATTCCGAACAGCTTGCTTTATGCCGAGAACACTCCATGCTACTCATAAAAGAAGTTGACAACAGCAAGCGACTCAGTGAGGCTAACTCCCTCCTTCAAGCAAAAGTGGAGAAAATAAGTTCCTCCTTGGATGCTTGTCAGCTGGCTTCTCAACAAGCCCACAGACAATCTGAAGAAAGACTGTGTACTTTGGACAAAGAAAAGCAAGTTGCTTTGCACAAAATAGCGGAGCTAACAGACAAAAATTCCGAACTATCGAATCAGCTAACGGAAGCTCATGAAAGAAACGAGCAGCTTGAAACAGCGATAATGCATCTCAAAGATCAAATCCTGGCAGAAAAGCAAAAGATACAACTCAAGTACGAGGACACTCTGAAGATGATTGAGCTTTTAAGGCTGAATCTCACAACAGAAGTGAGTCAAGTTATGGAGAAGCTGCAAGCCACAACTGAGTGTATTCAAAAACAAATACAAGTTGGAAATACATCTCCTCTTTCCTTTTGTCCTAAAAACAAAACAAAACAACAACAAAAAAGGCTCAAGTGGAGAGGGCTGAACTTGAGGCTTATAAGGTTTTTGTGTACTTGGATTTAACCTGTCCTCACTGCTTCGTAACAGTCCCATGTCGAAAAGTTGACCCACGAACTTGCTACAACTGACTTTGTCATTGGTACCTTGTACTACATTACTGAACCAGTATTCGACTCCTCTGGAATACCATGTGTTTGTGAGACAGTTCTGGGTAGACTCAAAACCTGGAACGGATTTGAGCACCCTGATTTTGTTTTCTTCAAGAAAATCATGGCAGCACTAGTCCTTCTTACCAAGGTGTTTGGGTCAAGTTTTTTCGCACCCTTTGTTTGTTGACTTTACAAAGGCAAGTTTGCACAATCCCACTTTGAGCTTCTACACACTATCCATCACTTGGAATCTTGTAAGTTTAATAGAAGCAGAACTTGCAGATGGACTGGCAGAGTTAATTTCTTAAACCACTTCAATACCAACTCATCCTTATCAGAACCTCCAAAGAAAAAAGAAGAGATGTCCTACTGAAGCCTATCGCACAACCTGCCAATCCCACTGTTAAGGAAGAACTTGTTTATGAGCTAAAGCAAACTGTCCTTAAAGTCTTTGATTTATGTGTCAAACACACTGTTCATGTACCACATTTCCCATCCATACTTAAAATTAACCAGTTATCACTCAGGAAATTTCTCCGCTTGTGAGTCAAGCCATTTTTGACGAAAAGTCTGCCGTCCTTGCCACAGAGGCCCACCGGTAGTTCCACCAAATGCTATGTCTGTTCCATCTTGCATTAACAAAACACCTAGAACCAAGACCAACAAGTCAGATCTTATATTGGGCGCACTTAAAGCAATTTTGGATCGCCTGCGCTCTAATAATATCCCCAAACACCTTTGTATGCAGTTTTTTGCATTGGTCTGCTATGGAATAAATGTGGAACTATTCAACTCTTTGGTGACTAAACCAGAGCTTTGTATGCACGTCCCGCCTGTTACGGGTTTTTGAAACCATTTTCCAGGTACTTGTGGCAATGGGTTCCAAATACGATATGTATTATCGAAAGTGGAAGAATTTATATCAAAATTCGATTACCTTTCAGGGGCTAGGTATCCGACCCCCTCACCAACTAAAATCCAAGTTCACTCCAAACAAGGAACCTCCTGGAACAGATCAAACAAGTAGCCAACTTTTTGGTGCTAGATAAAACCGTGCTTCTTGACGCAGCAGCCGTTACAACTGCGTTTGGGGCACTCTCCCCCAGCCAGATAGCACATATGGCGCACTCATTCCACCCAGACAACTTCTCACCACACCCAATGCCCCCTCAACTTCTTCAGTCCTTACCCCAGGTGGACCCCAAAACTGTACAGCTCGACCCCAACTTCTTTCCACCTCTTAGTTAAACAAAAAAAAAAAAAGGAAACACCTTTTTTTCCTATTTACTAGATGTTGTGCTTTTCTAATGGAATTGTGATGGCACTACCATTTTGTGTAGTGGAAGAGGCACGGCATTCTGTATGAACTCACGTACTTCAACCAGACCACTTTCATCTATCGTTACAATGTTCATTCCTTCCGCACAAGACATGCCCAGAATAGATGTAGTGTGGCCATGGAATTGATGGTGAATTACCGGAACAGAGGGGTTGGCCGGTCTGAGGTTCCGTATGTACAGGTTGTTGGTGGGTGATTGTTGTGACACAACAATAAATGGGCTATCAATAACCTAAAACCGAAATAAGAAATTAAAATGAATAGGAGCAAAGGGAATATAATATATACCGCCATTATTCCGGTAATAGGTGCGGAACTGGTTGCTGGTGCTGTTAGAACTGTTCCAGTTCCAAACTGGAAGTTGTCCCCCGAAGTCACTGAAATTACTTCAATGCTTCCGTTGCTAAATCCAGCAATAATACAACAACACAGGGGAGACCATGTGGCGTGCGTTAGACCTCGGGAGGTTGTGGCATTTCTTGTAAAGAACTTGCCCTAACCTGGAGTAAGCCATACTGACACAGCAAAAGTGACTACAAACCTCGAGTCTTGCATCTGTGTGCAGGATCACTACTGCCATGCTGCCATCTTCAAACACAGCAACGAGGTTATTACCTCCCTACAAGGTTGAGTCACTTCAAAATCTCAGTTGGCAGTATACTATGTCAAGCAGTTCAACGAGGGGGGATCCGTGGAGAGGGAGTGCACTTCCCACAATACAATGGGTTTGCAAGTCAAGTACTAAAACTGAACCAGATTGGGTTCCTTTGTTCATTAGTGTGTCATCTCGAGCTCCCAAAAAAGAACATACCTATGACAAGGTTTGATAGCATTCGGATCTGCAGTAGTTTTGAGCGAATATACAAACTAGAAGTTTTTACTTACACAACATGTTGCCGCTGTCGGTGTCTTGGTGGAAGCTATTGTCTCTACAACAGCAGTGGCACTGTTGGGGGAAGGTTTAATCTGTGATATGGTAATCAGGCACCCCCAAAAGCTGATGAGCGTAAAAGTGGGTGGATTTGGTGTGCTGTTTATCAAGTGAACTAAAGTGACGTTTGACGTGGTAGAGCCATCTGGAGGAAGCACGCTACAAAGCTCCGCGCACGTAAATGTACTTGAAATTCTTTGAAGAATATTACGGATGTGAAGGAAGTTGAAACCTCACCTTACTCTGGAGCCTGTGAGCGCGGCTGTGGCAATCAATTTCCCACTTGCTGAAATGAGACTTGTTTCCTTGGGCACTGGTAGTAGTTTAACAAGGTAACGATTCCCTGTATTGTCTTCCTAGAGATTGGACTGTGATAAAGGTAAGAAGAATACTTGGTCACCTTTGCAGTGCGACATCGCTCAGGAACAGGGCCTACCCAAAAGTTGTGGGGAGGAATATCCGCGAAGGTGTAAAAGTGACAGTCCTGAATTGTAGGAGCCATAACTGTATTGTATGGGCCAATTGACTGGCTTGAGCCATTTCCTCCTTCATTTGTTTCAGATTAACAAGGAAATAACATTGATGGGCACCAAGGAAGAAAGCCATATCACATCTGACAAGAGTAATCATCTTCTCCCCCATGAGGGCTTCAAACTTTCTTCTCATCGAGTCACGTGCCACTAAACCATAAGTACATCGATGAGAGAGGGAGTGTGGATACCAGCCCATTTTGTTCGCGCAACAGGTGATTGCCAATCAGAATCCATTCCACTTGGAATGAAAACGGGGTTCAAAATTAAAAAGGGATTTAATGCAAGGGTGGCTTGGAGAACATCCTCATTTTCAATATCAAAGCAAATGAGCAGGGCAATTTTACCATATGGCGTATCAAACACCTTCATTTAAAGTCATTGGAAGTAGAGGGAAGGAAATAGTTACGCCAGGAGAATTTCCCGGAGTGTGACAACTATTCAAAGGGCGTTGCTTTCTGTAACATCCGACAATTGTGCCACTAGGGCCAAGAAGCACAGCCGAGATGTGTCGGTGCGAACCAGCTCTTTCTTCGAAACTTAGCACTATGAAAACTTGATGCCTAATAAAGCCTAAGTGCCAAACAACGCTCATTGCCCATAATCACTCCCAAACGTACTTGGCAGCAAGAGGGGAAAATAAAGCAAGATCGGGATTTTCAAGGGTAGCGGGGCCTGAATAAGAGAGCCATACTTCAGGAGATACAATGATATCTGTCTTTTTCCCTGAACTGAATACAATCACTGAAAAACCTTGGCATAAAACACTCACTTTTCTGGCCCGGATAAAATGGCATCAAGGTCTCGTATCGTTTTTTCTCCCTCGAAGCGTTGTTGGAAGACCAAAATCTTAGCTTGCTCCAAATTAGTTGTGTGTGGTTTTTCGGCGACAAAGTGACGGTGGACTGGCCACTGCAGAGATTTAAGTAACTATCAATTGCTTCAAGAAAGGTTCGAACCTCATGCAGGATGGAAATAGCTTTGTCACGGTATTCCGAGAAAATCTCTACAATCTTTGTCATAAACTCCAAGTCAATCAATTTCAATTCGGTTGCCCACACACGTTCCCAGTCGTAATGGATCATTTTTTGTACCTAATGTCCCACTTTTTAAACTTCCTCATCTGTTTTGTTTATTACCTTATTTTTGATATCTCTCAGTAATAGTTGTGCAGTTCTTTGCCATGCCTCACAAACTGAGGAGAGGCACTCAAGCATTCCCAGTTGCACCTGAACACAACATTCCTCGGTCAGAGTGACAAATGAGAATGCCTTCAGAAACTCATAAACACTCTGCATTTCCCTACATGGTTTTTGCGGCTGTTGAACAATTGACTCAAGGATATGCTGAATCTTCTCATAGTATCGAGTTCTCTGTATGGAGTCAAGTCAGAGAGGTGAGTCAACATATTCACCTTTGGGCCAGGGGGGATGGCTGTCACAGAGTTGTCTATCCCGTATATTCCTTCATCTGGGTCAAAAAATATATTTCCTACATTTCCCTCATTTTCCCAAACGAGAGGTATTCTGTCCCAGTTGTTACACAGAATATCAAAGAGAAGCAGCCTTCCAATTTCACGAAGATGGGTATTTGATTGCATTACAGAATGTTGCATCTCTGGTGAGGATATCTTTTGTAATTGAGGGAAATGACAGTCAAGTCAAATAAAACCTGCAAAGTTCTAAATGGGGAAAATGCAGAATTCGCTTTTTCGGCACTGAGAGAGTCAAGCGAACTACCTGGAGCTAATTCCATCACAATGAAATAGGCACGATTGAGTTCTTTCTCCACCTGGAATTGATTAGTGATTGAATATCGCACACGTGGTACCTTTAATTTCTCAACAACACCGTGCATCTTTTCTGCCAGTGGGATGATTATATTCTTCACCAGTCCCCATTCTTTTAAATAGATAAATATAGGAGGAGAGAAATGAGGTGTTGCCTGCATTGTCAGGACTGCTATAGTCAATAAGACGAAGTCCAGGTACTTTCACGCCAATTTCCTTTGCCAGCAGTGCAGCAAATATTTGCTGGGGCTGTTCACATTTTATATGGGTGAGGGACACCAAGTAAACTCCAGAACCAGTACCTCATCAGTGCACCCTTTTAGCACAACAGTTCCATCAGGAGTGTTTACAAAAAACACTCCAGCACTCCCACTTGATGACCGCGTGAAGTCTGTAGCAGCTCGCCAGTTTACAACTTCGGGCAATTTGCATCTTTTGAAATGAAATTCTAACAATACTCAATAAATAAAAAAAAAATACTACAAATTCTTTCTCCTAGGCAATAATAAATACACCCACCCAAAAAATGAGAAGGGAAAAACCAAACCTTGTTTGCCTATGGCAGCAGGGGCTTCTTGCCTCCACGACTTTTTAGCCGACTTTGTCCCAGGGGGAGGAGGGGGAGGCGGGGCAGCCCCGCCCCCAACACCAAGAATAGCAGGGGCAAGAGCCGCAGCACCCCCCCGTGCGCCCGTGCCGCGGCCAGGGCCAGGCGGAGGAGGCGGCAGAGGGGGAGGCGGCGGGGGGCCGCTGCCATCGACCACGAGCAGTGCCGCGCCGTGCAGGGGAGGCGGGGGCGGTGGGGGCGGGGGCGGGGGCGTTGTTGTTGTTGCAGTTGCGGGAGGAACCGACAACGACATACTTCGGTTTTTTTTAGTTGTTGTTGGTTCGGTTTTCTGCATAATTGCCTTCCACGAAATTGGGAACAATTCGAATCAGTTGTGAGTGGCGACGGCGAACTGCGGGACGTCGTCGCTGTTGGTTTCGTACCCCACAATTCCAATACGCTCATTTGTTAGCCACACGCAGCACAATACCAGTTTTCCTCTGGCCAGACAATACTTTTTGTTCTCCTTCAAAGAAAAACGAAGTGAGCGAACTAGGGCATCAACGCCACTAGAAATGAAGGAATAAGAATTCTAGAAGATAGGAATTCACAGCAAAGACACTACGATCATGGCTGTCATTGCCCCTAATATCATGGCAAGGACAATGGCTACAGCAACTACAATGAGGGCGATGATGATTATCAGAGTTGCATTCTGCCTCCAGAAGTGGTTTTTCAGTTGCTCACCTTTCTTTTTGAAAAGGCTGGAGTGAAATTTGAGCCCTTCACTCTTCTTCTTGAGCACTTCAGCCTACAGTAAAGTAAGTATAAATCCATATATTATTATGAGTGTTATTACATGTTCTCTATTGGCAGTAGCGATGGCTATATTCTGTTGGACAATGAGTTTGATCTCTTCCACTTGCCTCTGAAGCTCCTGGATCAGTGCATCGTCCGGATAAACCCTCCTCTTTTCAGCCTCCTCTACAAATACTCCCTCGGCAACTTTCTCTGGGGTGCTGGAATTCTCCATCAAAGTTGATGCTTCTAAAACGGGATTGGTGGCAGTGGACTGCGGCTCACACAAGAAACTCAGACAAGATTCCGGCTGGATGTTCTGAGCATTTTCATTTCCGCGTGTGACTCCCTCTTCATAAGCGGCCGTTTCTGGGAATAATTTCTTCAGAGTCTTGACAGCCAGCTTTTTCGCTCTCATGCCCTCCTTCGTTGCACTCCTTCACCAGTTAAGCGCAAACAAATCACAATCAACTGGACATATCCCCAACAAATAGTACATACAGCGAGGAGATACTGTCACCCACAGAAGGAGGCAAAGGACCCACGCACTCCTTTTCTTTCCCCCCATGCACTCCCCCACCACCACTGCAATCGCGATTGCATCCCCCGAGGGCCTCCCCAACAGCATTGCGACCCTCCACAGAACAAGCCTTCCCAAGCTGCTCCAGCACCGAATCCAGTGACAGCCCACACTCGTCCAATGACCGCCGGGCCACTCCCTCACCACGAAACAGACCCCCCTTTGACCCGCACTGCTTCTCCTGCCTCGTTGCATTCATATTCATCGCCTTGGCACCCCCACATGCTCGCGAGAACCCGTGGCTTTCTGCATTTCGCACCAGTACAAGGCTACCACGGTGCCGCGTCATGTTGAGGTATTTTTTTTTTGGGTTGTGGTTTGAAAACTTGAGCCTTGAGCAACTCCAAAAAAAAAAAAATTTCGGGCACCATTTTGGTTTGTATTGACATCAAGGTGGTGCTACTGCTATTTTATTGGGTGATATGCACACTTAGGGCCTTTCAAGGGCCTCTCTACAGTGCAGTGTGGAGAAGTCGTCTCAGTTGGAAGAAGAAGGGTGTGCGGAGGCTGGGGCCTGAGACTCGCTCAACAAGGCCTAATGGCACAGGTTTGTTGTGAGTGGATGTGTTGGAGCCATTGGGCCCATCAACGCTTGTTGTTGTTTGTTTTGGTGCGGTGTGTGCAGTTTTGTGTCTTTGTTTAGTTCCGGTTGATGCTTGTGTTGTGGTTGCGGTTGTTGAGGTAGTGTATACTGAAGTAGCCCTGGATGAGGATTTGGGTGTGATTCTTGAACTTCTGCGGTTTCTTGTATTTTTTGCATTAGATGATTTTTGGATTTCTTGTTGCTGTGGAGTGTCACTGGGTGGTGTTGGGGGTGTGCCGGGGATGTCGTGTGAACCGCTAGGGGGACGTGATGGTTCCTCTCCCCCTGATGCGGATGATGGGGTAAGTGGTGATGGTGCATCATCGTCTAAGGATGACGAATGGTAGATTGGATAGTCTGCGTCTGAATAGGAAGACGACGACTCAGCTGAGAAAGATGACGAGGACAATTCCGGGTCATCGTGAGTTCTCTTCTTAGGTGCTATTTTCCTTCTTTTGGGTTTATAGTGTGCCTTACTTGCTCTTCTAACTTTTTGCATTTTTTCATTATAAGTGCAACAGAATTACAGCTAAATTACCTTCTGTAGTGTACTGCATGTTCACACATTTTCTCAGAACGCAAGACTGTCTCTTGTGGTCTGGACCTCCAAATTTCCCTTTATCAAGACAATTTACACATTTTCCACAATCTTCCCTTGTGCAAGCCTTTTTTGTTGAGTGAGAAGAGTGTTTTGTTGAAGAAATGGGAAAACCTCACACGAGCCACAGCGCCTTTTGCGATGGTTTTTTCCTTGTGCAGGTTTTTTTTTTTGGTGTTTTTTACTGATTGTGTTTGACTCTTCGCTGGTAGTTTCTAAGAATGAGAATGATGTGTGAAGGAAATAGGGCATACATTTCCTCAGGGAATTGTTTATTTGGAGTGTCATACAGTAACCAAGGATTGGTATCCTTTGTACGAGCGACTTTGGCTAAAAGGTAGTTGTCTCTTCAGTGTTAATAGCACAAGAGAACAACAAACCACAGTGAATTTTGAACTTCTTTCGATCTTTGGCAGCTTCACGGACTTCTTGTTCCCAGTTTTCTGCTAGGATATGATAAGCAGTTTTTGTGCTGTGAATATGTTATACCTGATTTCCCGTGGCATAGAGAGGTATTCCAGTGATTCTGAATCCAAGGGAGAATTTCACCTTTCATAGTAAACTGTAACTTCCGTCGCCCGGGTGTTGAACTCGAGCGGCTCTCCGAGAGATTGAAGAGGGTAATTTCAAGTATGTGCGCCCTGTCAGGAGGGTTAAAAGTTTAGTGTACATTGTAAATTGTGACATACACTACCAAGTTTTTTGGATACGGGTGAAAGACTCTTTTCCAGCGCCACAAAAAAGACATATAAAGCGATATCCACAATCTCCAGTTAGTTGCCTTTGCTTTCCTTCAAGAATGGGCACACAACCTATTGCGAGAATTGGCTTCCTTCAGATAACACAATGCCTACTTTGATGAAATCTAGCACAACAGTTATCGCATAGAAGCATGTCAGCCGTTTTCCCGCCACCACAGTAGCAGTAAACATCATCGGTGTTGAACATGTGATTCTCATCCCACTCAAGGGAGTCCAACTGTTTTGGGGGTGTTCAGAGTTAAGTAAACAAATATGGTGGAATGTAGCAAACTGAATACGGGAGAGATTTCAGTAAGGCAAAACGGTTCCTGTTCCTAAGCAGATAGGGGCTCCCTGCAACAGTGGAATTTTGAAGGTTCTCAGTAGTGCCACCACCTTGGTCGGCTTGCTCGTGTTGTTGCTCACCCTCCCTCGACTGTGCTAAATAAGGCGAGCAGACGTTCTCATCAGTCCCCACACCACCTCCCTCTCCATTATTAGACACTCCCGACGACAGCTCATCAAACCCCTCCACCTCGTCAATGTCCCTCTCGTCGATATCATTCCCTCCCTCTCTCCCGCCCCTTCCCCCACAAACTCCTGCAATCGCACTTCCATTTTCTGTCCCCGCCACACCACTACCACCACCACTCATCCCCTCTGTGTTCCCACCCTGCAATTCCGCAGCACTTTCCACGCTTGAATTGGTAACATCAAGGCCATAGCCCCTGGCCTCTCCCTCCCCTTCAGCATCGTCCACGGCATTAGAATTGACATTGGCAACAGTATATGTCCCGCAGGCCCCCTCTGGTGTTGTGGTTGTTGTTGTTGTTGTTGTTGTTGTTGTTGTTGTTGTTGTTGTGTTGATTTCACGTGGCTCCGTGGCAAATTGCAATTGCTGAGCCGGTACCGCCGCGGGCGGCGTGCTCCCCGTTGGCTCGTAGTCCCCATCCACCTCACTCACAAGCTCCACCTCGCTGGTGTCTTCCTCGCACTCTCCCACAACTTGATTTTGCAGTCCGAGTTGCTGCAGTACACTGCTGGCAGTCCCAGTCCCAGTCACATCGACGAACACGTCGGAGTTACGGCGGCGTTGCTGGCTCTCGTGTTGGTGCGGTGGTATTATCGCGGTCGTGGTTGTTTCGTACTCGCACTCCTCCGCTATGGCGAGGGAGAAGTCTCGCGTCGGCGTGTGCGTGCCTTTTTTTGTTTGTTGTTTGTTGTTTGTTGTTTGTTGTTTGTTGTTTGTTGTTTGTTGTTTGTTGTTTGTTGTTAGGTGGTGACGTCGAAAGAGGGCAACATGGTGTTTTTCTCTTTTTTTTCTTTTGTTTACGCACCGTGGGTCTGTTCGGCTGTTTCGGCGCCGATCGCGCTCGAGGTGTCGCCTGGAGCGTCACACATTCACTTTTTTTTTTTTGGCCCCGTGATTGTTGCTTTTTTTGGACCAATGTGCATCATGTGATAGAATTCTTTGTTGAAGTCTACGCGGGGGCTGTGTTTGTGGTGCTGTTGTGGAGGTGTAATTGGGATTGTGTTGTGGTGCAGAACGCAGAGGGGCGAGCCGCTCAAGTCCCGGTTGTGGTGCAAACATCAACGGAATGTGCCGACGTTGTTACGCTTGAGGCACATCAGTATCACCTATGCACTGTGCAAAACAGGACTACGGGAAGCGGGCTACTCCACTCTGCACAACGAGCCACAGGGCCAATCAACCTGCCTCAGCACCTTGATGATGACAGCATGCACAGTCCACGCAGGGGGGCACAAAGAGAGGGCACTTTAGGAGGAGAATCCGCGCTCGCGCATGCGGGCGGAAACAGCGCCAGTCTATTTGGTTCGAGATAAGGTGTTTTGGTTTTTGTAAATGGAAAACATAAACAGAGGCAACTGGGAAAGGAATACCTTAGGGTTGTGAGAATCTCCATCAAATGCGGACCAGTACAATGTGCCCCTCTCATCAGTAACCTCGAACGCCCCAGTGCGTGGAGCGGTCTTGTTTCCAATAACCACTACCCCAGGGAAGCTCTTTTCGAGCTATATAGTGTAAAGTTAAAATGGTTTTTGTGCATGAAGACCGTGTTTTACCTCTTCCTTTACCCTGAGGAAGGCGGGCTGATAGGGGATTTAGGTTTTGTAACAAAATGAAATCAAAGAAAATGAAGGAAAAGTGGTACAAACATGAAAGTTTCAGACTTGGCTGTAGCAAAAGGTGAGGTCAAATGACAGAGGAAAAACGACAGCGTAAAGACGCTACAATAAACACCAAATACACACCAGTACTCGATGAACACCTTCATGTAGTCACGCAAACAAATGCCGATCGTTGCAATATGTTTATGTTTTCTTTTTTGTAATTTGAGTTGTCTGATGCAACTTTTCCACCACTTCCACTTTTTTTCTCTGACAAAAAAAAATAATAGATCGAACCCCTGCATCCTCTCGACACGATACGATGTCGTCAAACGAAGCAGAGCAATCCTCGGCACCCCCGGCCCCACCGCCTCCGCCACCTCCCATGAACGCCGCCTTCCTGGCTTGTGACGTCAGCGGCGCCCCTCCCCCACCGCTACCACGGTCTTCGTATCCTGTGAACCCGTGCTGTGCTCGGAAGGGCGCTTCCTCGCGTACTCCTCCGCCGCCGCCTCCTCCTCCTGGGACAAACAATTGAGGCAAGTTGGTGCCCCTTGAAAAGATCTTTTTCCGTCCAAACGGAGCAACACAGTGCCGTAGTGTTTTAGTTTTCCTCCTTCTTTCGTGGTTCTGTTGTTGCACAGGAGAGTATTGCCTGTCCACTACAGGGGTAGATCAAATCGCGGCCAGTTACCACCAGGTAAATAATTTTCCATGAAAGATGATTGCGGGGACAACGACCAGTGCCACGACGACAACGGGGCGACCACAGCCGTTGGCCCCACGACAACAAGTAGTTTTAGTTCTCTGCTGCTACAGGTGTGTCTTTTCTTTTTTTTTTTCTCCAACGTTCAAACTGGTGTAAGTTAGAGGCGGCACACAACCAAGAAGTTAGTGAGTTGGCGAAACGAGTGACGACGTTGTCTGAGAGGCACAACAAGTCCAGAACTCGCTGGGCCGAGAAAATAGACGCGTACAAAAAAAAGTGCGAGGAACTGGAGCACCACAACGAGGAACTTAAGGCCGAAGTGCAAACGTTGCAACACAAACTCAAGAGATGCGCCATTCTGCTGTCCCGAAAATTGGAATCAGACACTGCCCAGCAGACGAAATGCCAAACGAAATCTAGCAGGAATCCACCGCAAAATGCTGCTTCGACTCATACTGACACTGCAAAGAGAACGAAAATCCATGTGGATGACGCAAGTACCTAATCCCAAACTTTGGTTGGGCTTCACTCTCTTGATTATCTGATACTTTTCTCAAAGTTGATTGCTTGCCTCCTACGCCAAAGAAATATAAACCTCAGCAAGCAGAAGTAAAACAACCAACGCCCTTACCACCACAAGTGCGACTTTGTCTGTCACCTCGAAAACTATCATTCACAACATTTGCTAGTGCAGAGAACGCCCGTAAAAAGGCCTCTAGCAATGCCGGACCTACTGCCCTCACTTTACAGTTTCGTCCTTACATTCAAACAATACACTAAGTAATACTAGAAATGTGGATGCAGCCGGGCTGCCTCCGGCTTTACCTCTCTGTGTAGGCACTGATAGCCCTCTCCTGAATGTACCTACGTGCAACCTTTCACAATTTTTAATTCCGGGCTTTTAGTTAACTGAGCCCCCACATCTGGACCCGATTGTCAGAGGTGATCCACTTCTTTCCCAAAAAATTGTTCTGCCTCCAACAGGAGGAGCCAGAAATGTACCTCAATCCGCAGCGTCAGCTCGAGATATAACAAAACTTCCGCCTACAAAGACAGTCAAACCTTTTGTTGAGGTTGTAAGAAAAAAGAGTGCTAGGGAAAAACTTACAGGCCATGTATCAATAAATTTTCCACTGATAAGGAAACTAACTGCTGTATGAAACAGACCTGCACAGAATGCGCTTCCTTTCAGCAGGCTCTGCCTGACTTTCTTGCAGGTATAAACCCAACACAGCACAACCAGTCCTAAAGGTTTCAACTTTAGGTGATGACGACTCCCCAAACACCCGTGAAAGAACCAAGCAGGAAGCGAGAGAAATCCTCCAAGAGTGCTCTCGACACAGGAGCCAATTCGAAGCCCCAAGTACACCCCCTGACTACTGGGGCCTTGACTTCCCAACATCAGATACCCAACTCACCCAAGGCAATGAGTAACAAGAAAAAAAAAAACATGTATCACATTCTACACAACAATCAGCCCCTTACTGGTTGTTAAAGTTGGTCCACAGTGGTCTGTCTGAGCTTCTGCAGTGCGGCAGTTGCTGACATCCTGTCAACAGGGTCGGGTAGCATCATGGCAGTCAATACAGCCTCGAGTTGTCCACCCCTGAGGTGTGGCCACAGTGGGGGGGGTGATGCCGGCGAGAAGACCTTGCAGGGCTCAGACATCTCCTTCCAGAACGTGACAGCGGCGGCGTAGGAATCAGCCTTGGCGTAGGAAACGTGGGTGAGGGGGATTGCTGCTGGTGGTGCAGAGGATGATGTCGGGGTACTGATCGTTGCAGGTGTAGGTGTGGATGTGGACGCTGGTGGTGCCGGCGTGGGTGTAGTAGTAGGTGTGGGTGATGCGGCGGATGCGCATATGGCAGTCATTGTGGGTAGCCAAGGGCTGGGGGGAGCTAAGGTTTTTTGTAGCTGCGCAATCTCAGGGGGAACGGTCAAGGGACACCCCCATCGGGCTTCATCATTGCCAAGTGGGTAGCACATATCTTCACCCGTGGTCCTAATGGAAATGCCAAAATCAATTATCCGCAGACAGAGGGGGATATGTGGAGGGAGGTCGTGTGGAGTACCACTCACGAGAATGTTGGAACTCTAGAGCAAAGGGTGATATCATTACTCATTGGGACGGGAAAAGTACCTTGAGGTCGCGGTGAACAATAGAGTTCCTGGCCAAGCACCCCAGAGCTTCTAAGACTTGCTTGAAAAGGCAGGACCAGTCTTCTTTATCGAGCTTATACTTACTACACCACTTGTCTAATGGTTTGCCTGCAAAAAGTTGGATTGTAGTTTGTATGAGGAAATGTAAAATGTATGAAATTAAGTATCTAAAGTCAGTAAAACCTCCATAACGCATCAGAAAAATTAAGCATTTTGTACGAGTTTTACATAGCCGAGCCCATTCAGGAGCTAATATAACGTGTTAACTTGAATGTTGGCATGTAGTTAAATGAAACCAGAGATCTGATCGCTCCAACTGGTTGGTAGGGATCCAAAGAAGGCAGATAAAGGGGTCAATATATGACTGTTACAAGGTAGTCGTGAAAGGTTACCCATTTCACTTATCTTCCTGAAATCAGGTTAATCCTCTAAAACGAAGGTAGGACACACCTCCTCCACAAGTCAGTAGCGGAATCAGATTCCGTTTCCATAGTGATCAAAATTTTAAGGCAGAGAAAACCGTCAAGAAAAGGGTGCCTAGCTTTAAACACAACAGAGAAACTGCCACATCCTTTGTATTTGGGGTGTTGGAACTCTTGGATATTACAGCATGTCCTAAGCGGTCCCATGTTTGCTTGTAGGAATTCTGCGCACTCTTGTGACCCCTGTGACGGGGTCATTGTAGCTGATGCTGTGCTCTCGTTCCCACTCCCGCACGCAACGCCCTTCCAGGACGATTTTCCATCTGGTGATAATAGTTGTCGTAATTTAGCAATATCTGGAAAATCGGGAGAAATTGTCTCAGCAAGTTCCAACGTTGCAAGTGCTTCCTCTGTTTTGCTAAAACAATGAAGCGCAAAGCACTTGTTAGCGAGTATTTCAGACATGGTACGAATTTGCTCTCTTGGTATTCCAGAAGGAGACATTTTTGAGAAGAGGTCCCATTTCCCTTCTTGCATCATGGCTGAATTTGATTCTTTCACAGCCTCCTCATATCTCTTCAATGCGATTAGGGCAGCTGCCTTTGTTGCATGAACATCAACATGAGGCCACATCCTGATTGCCTCATCTGTTGCAACCAGAGCTTCTTCATACTTAGCTAGAGCCACCAAAGACCAAGCTCGCCAAGCAATGAGGGATGCACCAACCTGGATACAGGGGCAATCACGACGAAATTCCAGCTCCCAGGATGAGCACCCTTTGTATCTGCATCTTTTGCAAGGTGCATTCAACCTTGTCCTGGCATCATCAAAAAACCTCAAAGCAGAGTTGTATTCTTTATTCTCTTCAGCTTTCCTGCCTTGTTTGTAAAGGTCCCTGCACTCTGCGAAGTCGTTTGCATCAAGGCCACATTTGTACGGCTGTATTTGGACATTGTTGGTACAAAAAAAAAAAAAAGATAGAAAGCAATAAAGATACCAGAGCAGTGAATATGTCCCATCTCAGGAGATGCAGAGATGCAAATGACAAACCACTCAGTGTGCTACCTTAAAGGAGTTACTGTAAATGTGATATACCACCTTTGCAGCCAAAATTGTTGGAAAACAAAAAACCCCCCAAAAAAACCAAGCCCATAATTACCTCTCATGTCCGACAGTGACGCCCTCACGGCTTCCCTCCCCGCCACGACCACCTTGCATGGAATCACAAGTGCCCGCCATTCCTCCTCCAACACTGCCCCAGACCCAGGCGCCGCAGCGGAACCATTAGCGCTAGTGCTGGTGCTGCTGGTGCTGGTGCTGGTGCTGGAAGTAGCAGAGGGCGCTGCGGGTCGGCCCTGGCCCCCCTTGGACAGAACAGGCGGCAGCCACACGCTAGAGGGGCACTCGAGGGACGCCGCGGGCCCCGCTGTGCCCACCGTGCACAGCACGCCCTCCTCGTCTCCCTTCTCGGCGTGGTGGGCCGGCTTCCTGCTGGCCACATCGCCCGTGTCGTCGTCCTTGTGCTCCAGGTGGATGCGCCAGCACACGAGGTACTCGCCTGGGGTGACGGTGCCGGGGCGGAAGGTGCCGCGGATCTGGGAGAGCGCCGCGCCGTTGTGCACGTCGTGGTCGCACCCCGGCGCTCGCTTGCGCATGGGGACGTGGGGCCGCGCGTCGGCGCCGTCGTATTTGTCGACCTCGAGGGCGTCCCACGCGACCGACGCGGCGAGCCCGTCGGGGCGCACGCCGCGCGCCAGGTCCGTGGCGTCTCGCTCCAAGTTGGAGTTTTTGGCATTAAACCCCGGCACCTCCGCAGAGGTTGTGGCTGTTGCAACACACAACAGGGACATTTTCCACGAAGTCTTTTTTATTTGATGGTTCAATTTGGTGGTTTTTTTTTCGACGTTTGTTTTTTTTGGTGCGGAGCTTCTCGGCAGAGATAGTAGTCTTTTCCGAAAGTCTGTGAGCCGAAGACTTTCCAGCAGGGACACGGTATGTCTCCATCAGTTGTGTGGTGGCAACCCTTGCTGAGTACTCTCGGGATCTTCGCACATCAGCAGCCAGAAAGTTCTGGCTGCCGCATAGGAATCGGCTTCGGCTTTGCGTTAGAAAACTGTTCTGCAAGAGGGTGCGGCGGAGCCGAAGTGTTGGTGGCTTCAGGTGTATCTGCTGCGTTGTGTACGGCAGAGGCGCTTGTTGCAGTATTCAACAGAAGTTCTGGCGGTATGTTCCCTGGGGCACCCCAGTGCTCCTTGCCTTTCCCAGCAGAAAACTCAAATCGGAATACTCGGTCACAACAGCAATCTGAAATCGTACTTGCGCACCCCATCGGGGTAATGGTCCACAAGAATGTTGCATCTAAAAGAGTATTTTTTCAAATTCTTGCGGCAAAGGTACCTTAGTGTCACGGGGAACAATGCAGTGTTGGCCCAAGAAATCAATAGTGGGTTAAGTTAGAGCTTAAGAGGGTTCAAATCTATGTCATTTTTCAACTATGCAACCTCCAAGCTACATCATAGAACTTCGCAGGTCCTAGTTTCACAAAAGCCACAATACGCAGGGGCGGCTCTCATTCAACTTATCAGGAATTTGTGATGAGACTTGGTGTGATTGTGCTTGATGACTCTTTGCAAGATGTGGGGAGGTTTTGACTGTGATTGTGCTTGACTCTTTGCAAGGGGTGTATGTAGTAGGGTTGATGTGGGAGTTTGTTGTTTGGTGAGACTTGGTGTTGGTTTTGATGGCGGAAATGACTGTGACTTGGTGTAAGTGGTATTTGTTGTTTAGAGTTTGTTGTTTTTATTTGTTGTTGTGTGGTGTTGTGGAAAAGAGGGTTTTTTTTGTTATGGCACCCGCGGTACCACTTCCCAGGAGAAAATTTCAAATTGTGGGAAACTTGTGGTATTTAACAGATCTGCGACTGGACCCTGGCGCGGATGAGACGATGAGCCACCGACGGACCACAATGCCGCTTACAGCACGTCTACCGGTCAGCGTGGTGTTCTTACTGTCCTCCTCGTTCATCGGCAGCCGAACCCATAATCTACTGCCCACTTCCGAGGTGTTATCTCGGCCAAAAGCAGAGACGGCACGTGTGGCGAGGTGACTTCGCGTCGCTGTAGTTCTAAGTACGGTTCTAATCACTGATGGATTTCTGGGAAAACTACTGCGAATCTGTTGGGACCCTGAGGGAGATCCAGGCGACACCTAGAACTGATTCTAGCGCCTTTATAAGGCGGGAACAACACCATCGTAGTTATAGCAAGCAAAAAGCTAAAGTAATAAACAATAAACTCTTGTGTTTGTATTCGGGCTTCTTTCTCCCTTACTACACAAGTAAAACAACAACCATCAACACCCCAGCACACCTCACAGTGTGGTGGTCACTATCCCAACCCAATCTACCTCGGCACAGCACGTGTGCCCTGCGAACATCAAGTAGTGCTTTACATGCCTCCTCCTGTTGGTGTTGGGATAGCTGGCCACCGCAAGTTCAAGAGAAGTCGGGGATTTAGAGTGGAGGCGTGGGAGAAAACAACATTACTTCTTTTCCAAAGGTGATAGTGTGGGAGACCTGGTGCCTAGGGAACTTGTATGTTGTCTTTCCCACTTGTTTTTTTGGTCTGACAATACCGCCAGGAAATACCGATAGACGGTTGGTTGCAGCCATTACAGACAACAGTATTAATTAAATTTCAAGGTTCTTTCTTCGTGTTCCTCGAATTTGGATAGAATAGCGTTGTTCTAACACTAAAAAAGCAAGTACTGGAATTCATGATGTCTTCAATAGCCTTTTGGCATTCACTCTGATGACTGAGGTAACATGGAGCTCAACAAAGTTTCGTGGGACTTGGCCACCCTTGCAATGGACTGTAACTCAGACCTCAGCATAGCGATCAGTTCACTAGTGGGTGTAGATGGCTCCGTGGAATCGTGCTGGTTCTGCTGGATCCTGTCAAGGTGCTCATGCGCCCGGTCCACGCTTGCACACAGCACCTCAACGTCTCTGTGCACAATCTGCTTTGTCTTGCCAGAGAAGTCCAGCAGCTTGTCCGCGATAGTGCATACTCGCTCATCGCGTTGGGCGCGGAGCTCCCCAGCCTTCTGTGACATTACTCGGGCCACAGTGTCCCTTACTTTGGCCTGGAATCCCAACGTTAAATGTGGTGTGTTGGCACTTCAACAAGAGAGTAATCGAATTACTTCATACTGCCCTTGGTCAATAACCATGTGCCCTATGGGGGGAAACAAAAGAGGGAGGGTGCATGATTAGCTTGGTTTGACAGGCATACATACAGTAATTTACAACAAAGATAAGATAGTAATGCTACATAAGTTACCCTCACGAAAGAACCTGGTTTTGGTACGCAGGCCAAAGCACAGCCGGGTGCCATAATTTGATCGTGAGATGTGACAGGCACCAACATAGTGTAGGTCCGTTTCAGCTGCGCCTCGGGCGTAGACATCAACTCGTTCCGCGTCGCAGACCCGCACCGAAACACCTCAAACACATCGACAGATCCGCCGCCTTCGCCAACCGACGCCGACGAAGACGTAGACGTCGATGTTGCGGTTGCAGTTGCACCTCGCTCCTCGGTGCCCGATCGGGCTACGTCGCCCTCTCGTGGCCTTTCGCCGTCGCTCATTTTTTTTTTTTTGATGAAAATAGTGAATGAAGAACTTCACCAAGATATTTACAAACATAGACGGGAGGTGTCCTGGGTACAGACATTTGGGAAATCCGGCCTCTTTGAGAGCCAGTCGATGATGAGTTGCGTGCCCCAGAAAGGATCTTCGTAGCCAGGCACAGTCATTCCCAAGGTGCAGCAAGTCACACCTCCCACAATCACGGTTTGCTGGTGGTTGGTGGTCTTGTTTCTGTCGCCGTTACTTGTACTGAGAGTTCCACTGTTGTTGGGTGTTGTTGGAGTTATGACAATGTTGTAGAGGCAATCCACAGGCATCATTGTGGGAACACCAAGAGAGGTAGGCAGGCACCACACATCGTTGACCATGATAGGGTGGTCAGGAGTAATTTCAAGCATTCCTTGACTGGATGGTAAAGGTGCCTCGCGTACCACCATCGAAACCGGGGCACTTGTAAAACACCTTTTTTTTTGTGGGGAGGGTATGAAAGGATTAGAAATGGTGGAGTTGTTGAACACAACCTCCAAATGCAAGAGACATAGCCGATATTTGCACTGCGGTTTCCAGTGGCAACTTGATCACCTACGCGGAGGTCTTTCATTGGACGAAGCTTGCCACTTGCTAAAGTTATTGTGGCATTTGGTCCAAAGCACACCCTCTCTGGTGGATCCTAAAAGTATTATCAGTCAAGGATACGATGGAGGGAAAATCAGATACATAGTCAGGAAGTGTAACTTTCCGAGGGGCGAATGTGATACCATTGCGCCATGACAGTTTGTCGTTACTGACAGAGGGGATATTCCAAGACCCGTTCTTCGCGTTGGACCAAAGTGGCTCAGCCTTGCAAAGGTGATAAAACTTCTTGCAGGTCCGTGATAGTCTGATCAGTGATACAAAATGGAGAAAGCATAGAATTTCTGTTGGTACAATTAAAGTTTAAACGGAACTTCAATTGGAAGTAACCACTCCAGAGAGTATCTGGAATAATTTCCACACAAGTTTGTGCGACTGTAGGTGCAGATATCTCCCTAGTTTTGGAAACTTACAATTAAATTGTTTTAAGGCAAGCATACTTGGGTCTTTTAGTCATAAGAGAGTTGAAGAGCGTGCTAAAAAAGCCACCTGAATTTTTGGCTGGCGCAGGAGTAGTTTTGGTTTTATTCAGCAGAGTACATGCACGAATTCCTTCTTGAAATACCTCAGAAGTCCCAATACGCAGGTGGGAACTTGAGAGAAATTAGTTGTCGTATTTAAGAGTGATAGAGAACCTGCACTGACAATATCCAAAAGCATTAAGATTTATGGCTGCTTTAATTCCCTCCTCAAAAGTAATCACTGGGCCCACCTTTTCGGCTCAATAGTGTTGAAAAAAAAAAAAAAACGGTACCTTATCAACAGACTTGTCTTCAACAAGGTCTAGCTTGAGTCCCACTAGGAGGATGGTACTCTGTAACTTCATTAGATGTATGAAGGATTTATTCTCTTGCAATGGAATTCTTCTAACCTCCGATATTTCTCTTATTTTGGAGTGATAAGTTGTGATAGCCTCAGTAAATGACGGCCTATTAATAATGGAAAAGCAGAGTAAAATAACATCTGCTGCCCTAAGCCTTCAACAATGCAATGAATACTTTGTTAGAAGGGGAGAAAACGTACATGTAAGGTGTCAAGCCCACAGATTCTTGTTCCCAGGCATGCCTTTTCATTTAAAGAGAATTGAATGTGGTATATAAAAGCAACTGGTCTCTACATATCACCCAGAAAAGCTGCATATGTACAACCATCAACTTGAAAGTTTTGCACATACTAGTGGGTGTTGGTAGTGAAGTTTAAAACTATTGGGCAATTAATTGAATAGAAACACACATCTGGCACCAAAGTTGAGCAACTGTTCTGCCAAGACTTATACCCCTCCAGTGATCCCCAGTATTGTCTTCAAAGAAAAAAGTTTGTTACCACACAATGGTGCACTTCCCAAAAACATACATCTCAACCAACGATGACTTGCCAACGCCTCGTGGACCAGCTGCCAAGAAACGAACAAACTTGGGTAGCTTCCTTGGTTTTGCCCCGCTCATTCTCCGACCGACAACAACGTTCCTTCGCGTGTAAAACCAACTTTTTCTGAAGTAAGACTCCGGAACACTCTTGAGGAGTGCTTCAGTGAAAAAGCCGAATCAAACAAATGTTGAGCTTTGAGAGGGTGCTGGATGCCCGGCGGCAGTTGGTGGCCCTAGCAACTGCAACACACGTTCCCCGATGTGGAAGCTCCAGCCACGCCCGGCTCCTCACACCAACCGTGCTGCACATGCTGGGGGTCTCCTGGGTAGTCCGCAGGTCCACCCACGTGGCCTTCAACCTGAGCCTCGAGCACAGCCTCCCCGGGCTCAGCGTCTTCCCGCTGCTCCTGGGCCTGTCCCCCACCCTGGGGGTCGTCTCCGCCGCGTCCCTGGAGGCCGGCCTGCGCCAGGACGAAGGCGAGGACGAGCTCACGGCCGCCGCGCTCGTGGGCGACTCCGCGGTGCTGGTCTGTGTGCCCGGCTCGTGGGCCTACCGCGTGCTGCGGGTCCCCGGGGGCGGCGGGGACTCGCGGGTGCAGGTGCTGAGGGACCTGGGGGAGCTCAACGGCGGGCTGCCGGCCACTGTGGCAGCAAATTCCAAGTGGCTTGTTTCGCTGGGTAATTCGCGATCAGCTGTGTGGCGGGTAGTCGACGGCACGCTGCTGGGCCCTCCGCAGGGCGACGAAATTCTGGTTCCGTTTGAGATTACCGTGCAGGACGTGGCGCACTTCACGTCGAATCTGCTGCCCCCTTATGTGGTTGGGCCTGGCGACGAACTCTCAATCCTACTGTCAACTGGCGACCTGGTTTTTGTGGACGTGAACAGAACTTTTGAGACCAAGTCGCTGTTTTGTGTTAGCATAATCAGTGTTGGTTTCGGCAGTGCCGACTTCTCCGGACCATTGCTTATTGCCAACATGTCAAAGTATTCAGATATTGAAAGCACTGCAAAATCCATAGCCACATACAACTGTGTTACTCAAAGCCGGGGACTAATTCATGATGCAAGCTGGGTGTGCCCTCTGGACAACCATCATGTTGGAGTTATTCCGGAATCAAATGTTTTCCAGTGCCAGATTTTCGACATCGACAATTTCACCGAACCACTTATTGCCCTTGATC
Source organism: Pelomyxa schiedti (assembly GCA_020536535.1). NCBI lineage: Eukaryota > Evosea > Pelobiontida > Pelomyxidae > Pelomyxa > Pelomyxa schiedti. The sequence goes on along the minus strand of JAHLWZ010000530.1, from coordinate 30,207 downwards.
ATGTTTTGTCCTGTGGGTGTGGACTTGTGTGCCAACAGACTTGTGACGCTTCTTCCTTACAAATTTGTGACGGTCTCTCAGGTGTAGCCCTAGGAATCCTAACCACAAAAGAACCTTGCATCCCGTTATCTTCCCGCAAATGGTGAAGAACGAATACAAACAACATTTCTTTTGAATTTGGGATTGTTCTGTGGGTTAGACAGAAGCAACACACCAGAGCAAGTGGGAAATGACAAAGTGGCGCAAAGTCAGAATAACCATCCCAGAACGGGCCTCAATTACTGTAAGCTTCTTGTGGTTTTCTTTATGGCATGCACCTCCACAACGGTGGTCGAGTTGGAAAATGAAACCCTCTTCCGCAATCAGTTCATAGCCAAAGATTTCTTTTTGATCCACAACCCTCAATGCCTTGTCTTCTTTGCTGCTCCATACTTCGTAGTGTGTTGCACCAACCATGGCACCAAATGTAATCAAAAAGAGTGTCTCATTCACTTGACATGGAGTGAGTGCGCCTCCTCCATCACAGACCTTCAAAACATGTGATTTTCCAGTACTGGATTCAACTCTGGTCACAGTGGAATGGTATATGTGCTCAACCTCCTTTGAACAGATGACAATGTACACACTTTCAGCCGAGTTGCGTTGGTGTTTGAAAACCATAGTGTATATCAAGCAAACCACGAAGCTTTTGTCTGGTGGAAGAATCTCGCAGCTCGATAGCATTACCTTGCTCTCTTTCTTGTTGCTTTCAGTAATTTCGAGTCTAGTCGCAGGCTTTCCAATCACTGCAACAGAAACCTCAGCCAAAGGCGCGTACTTGGTGCAGAAACTGGCGCCGGACGGCGGGTCCACTTTCCAGACTTGGTCTTCGCCAAACATGATGCCCCTGGCGCTCCACATGCCCTTCGGCTTCGCGCCCACCAAAGTAGTGTTCCCAGAGTCAATCCTCAGGCCCCCGGCGTCGGCTGCGCGCACGACCAGGCCCGAGAGCGCCGGCGACGCGCGCAAGGCCACCGTGCAGAGCTCCTGGGTCAGGGTCGACTTCCACATGCGCTCGGACGCGTTGCGGTCGCACACCATGCGCAGCAGCATCGGGCGGTCGAGCACCCACATGCCCCACAGCGTGCGCATCAGCGTGGGGACGCGGGCGGCGATCCTGGCGGGGCTGGGGGCGCCGCAGCGGGGGTGCCACGCCGAGGCGATGGCGAGGAACTGGTCGCGGGCGAGAACGACGGGAGATCTCTGCTTGACGACGTGTGTTGTGGATGAGCCAGCAGCCCCCTGCTGCCGCGTGCGGTTGCGTGGTTCACGTTTTTGTTGTTGGTCGGTCCTCCGCATCTCCTGCGAATGCAACGTATGTTTATTTTATTTTGTGTTAATGAATGTGACCACAATGAGTTTGGCATTTTGTTTGGTTCCGGGGACTAGTGTCTCGTCAAAACATGATGGCATTTCCAACCAAATTGGAACCCACTTCATTCGGAGAGATGGCCAAAGCACCTCATCCAATTATGCCAATCCGTTATCCGTTTTCATGTGTTTCAGTTCTCAGTCCTCCCTCTGACCAAGAGAGCTGCTTGTTAGTCCATCTGCTAGCAGCCCTTTTTACGAGTTTGTGCCGTCGTTCATGTCGGCCGTGAGCCCGCTTTTCCCACCACCGCCCAAATACTACAAGAACTACGCTGAATGGCCGTCGTCGTCTGGGGCGCTGCAGCCCCCACCGCCACCGGGACCAACCACCCCCTACTCTTGTTTCGGTGTGGCAAAGTCCGCCGTATGCAACCTCTTGGGGTTGGGTTTTGGCCCCTTCTGTTTGGGGTTAATTTGTAACTAGCTATCAGTCGGCCGCTTCGTCACTGGCAGAGGGAGATAAAATTTATGATTCGACAGCAGGTCGAACACTTTAAGTAATATATCGTAGTAGTCATTTAACTAACTAACTAACTATATAGTAGTAGAAGTTTAAGCGGGTACTATTATGGCATGCATTAACCAAAAACCATTAACCTTCCAGAGCCCATATCCGAACTCAAAAAACTAAACTACTCTCTGATTGCAAACTACATCCAGCTTCTGGACATTTTAGTGCATTATCCTGCTGAATATGCTACCAAGGTCCAAGATTTGCGGGTAACTACCTTATCCCAATTCATTAAACCAACTGGTTCTAGGCTTTGTTTAAAAACATGATTGAGGTGATAAATAACTACAGGCCACACGAGGCCCGCGAAATGTTGATTGAGTATATGAATGTACAAGCAAAAAGAAAATCTGATTGCCTGGACCTTGTTAACAAGTTAGCCCTAACTTTTTTGCCCTTTTGCCTAATCTTCTTGTAACGGCAGAAAATTGCAAGAATGCCAGGAACGACTTTTCCTCGTTCTTCACCAAGAGTCCTTGCACTAAACACCCCCCAAAAAAACGCGATTCCCTTTCTCTTCCTTAATTCGTTTTTCTCAACCCAGTATTTTTGTTGTTGTGTATTATCTTCTTGGAAACCCGAACTCAACAGCCGCATCACATTGACCCATTGACAATGGCAGCACGAAGAACAGGAGGGGGAGGAAGTGGCGGGGGTTCGGCTGCTTGTTGGTTGGTTGTTTTGGTGGGAGTCCCTGGTGTGTTATCTGTGCCTCCACAACAAACTGTGGCTCTGTATTGGTTGTTTTGGTGACTTTTCATATTGACAGGGTCAGGCAAATCACACTTGGCAACAGCACTTGAACAACGAGGGTGGATACGCGTTAACCAAGATGTAAGTACTTTTTTTTGGCTCTAATTCAATAGGTTTTATATAATTTGGCTCACCTCACACCCTACATAACGTTGTATTATAGAATGTGTTCATTATGACATAATTCAGGACTTGGGAACTTCTGATGAGTGCATGAAGCTCATGCAAAAATCACTCAAGCATAGGAGATCAGTTATATTGGACAGGTTTCAGGAATTGTACAAACTACAAACCAATCAACAAAATGCAGGTGCAATGGATTCTCAAAGGAAAGAAGAATGTGGATACGGGAAGCACAAAAATTTGCACCTGTCAATTTTGAAGTTGTACATTTAAATGTACCTATTGACGAATGTATGCTTACCCCAGAACGCCTGAGAATAATTCTTCTTACAAACCCATTACATTAGGCAAACGCAGAGTTTCTACGAGAAGAAACCATCCAACACTACACGGTCCCGACGCCAGTAATGTAATAGACGAGTTCTCGAGGACAATGCAACCACCCAATGAACATGAAGGTACTCCTTGTTTTGTAGCCAATCCGGCATGTTGACATTATGCAAAGGTTTCTCCAAAATACACGTCATAACAGACACAGCCTCAGCTGCTGCAGTAGTCCGAACTTTGTCCGGCTATAGCATCAACCTCAAGGATAGATAGAAACATGCTCCATTGTTACATGGTGTAATGTACATTTTCTTTCAACACTTGGACAATAATGAGAAAAAGACCTTAGGGAATTTTTCTATGTTTCTTTTTTCCTTGTGGGACTTCCAAAACAAAACTTTGTGGGAAATTTGCTCACTCCTTAGTACTAGTTGTGGTGGTTGAGGATGAAGTGGAGGTGGTTGTGGTTGTAGCTGCAGTGGATTCTGAAGCCGGTTTTTTAACCATTTTCCGGTAAATGTTCAGCTCCCTGTCCTGAAGGGCCTTTTCCGCAACGTCCACGTCAGCAAGAGCACGCCTTGCCTCCGCATTGTTCTCGACGCTTAGCACCGCATTGAAGTCGCACCTGGCCCCGTCGAACTCGCCCAGGCTTGTCCTGGCAATCCCGCGGCGGTACAGAGCCTTCACGTCGCCGGGCGATTCCTTCAGCACGGCGTCGCAGGCCTGGGCGCACGCGCGCGGGTCCCCCAGCTTGAGGTTGGTGATGGCGACGTTCTTGAGGATCGCCAGCCTCTCGGCCGATATGACCTGGTCCTCGGCCGGCGTCTCGCCCTTGGCCCTGCACAGCGTCTGCGCGGCGTCCGAGTAGTGCCGCAGCGCCGCGGCGTAGTCCCCGGACTTGAAGGCCGCGTTGCCGTCGGACTTCTGCGCCGAGATCATGCTCATTATGACGGCGCACTTGGCGTAGTCCAGGACCATGTGGGACTGCCCGGCCTGCTCGCGTCGGACGGCCTCGCCCTCGGCCCACGACCCGCACGTGCGCTTCCACGACTCGAGGAAGCGCTCGGGGTTGCCGTCCTGGCGGATGGTCTCGCGCGCCGAGGTGTTCAGCTTGGTCATCAGCGCGCGTACGACGGGGTCGCGCATCTTCTCGGCGAAGGGCCGCGGGTCCGAGTGCGTGTCGTCGTCCAGCATCGGGCGCAGGATCTCGGCGACGTACGGAAGCTTCAGCAGGGGCTGGACGAGGTCGCGGGTCTCGGCGTCGCAGGACGCGACGGCCTCCGACACGCGCTTGCGGGTGTCGCGGGCCTTGCGGCGGTCCTCGCTCTCGACTTGCTTGGCGGCGGCCTCGCGCGCCGCGGGGTCCCGTAGCCAGTCCTACAACATCACCGTCACGTTGTTGAATGGATTGAAACAACTCTCGGCGGTACATGCCTGCAATCTGCGCTCGGCGTCCATCAAAGCGATTTTTGATTTTCTTTTTTCTTGCTTGGCGTTTCGCGAAGAGCGACTAGATCGCCAGAGAGCATTTTGGTAAAGCAAGGGAATGGCACAGAACCGTAAGACCAAGACGATACAGCAGGTGATACAAGAAATGAAGGGGATGATGGACGAATGGGCCGCACAGCTCAGGCTGCCCCTTCAGTCCCCGCCAAAGTCGTCCGACGAGACTGACCCCTCCGTTCGAAAACTGAACCCAAGTGTGCTGTCAGCTATGAGCGGTTTTTTTTGGTCAAATTGAATGTTAAAAATCCACCAGTTGTGGTGCACCCATATGCCAAGTTCAATGCGGACGATGCACGTTTTAGAATTGAAGAGCAAATTAGGGACATTAAACAGACACTCAAATCGTACTCTGAGACATGTTCCCCACAAAGGCCAGAGAATGCCTCACCAATTCGAAAATATCTTTCTGCGTTGAAGGTATCCTAACTTGCTCCTTGTTTTCTTTTGTAAGACTGCCAGACTTGATTCATTTATTTTCTCCAATTAGGACCGCAGCCAATATTCTTCCCAATTGAATAGACTTACTAATTCTATCACTGATGCAATACAACTTGCCCAACAAGAAATACCGCAGGTTTGTGTTTTTTGTTCCTACTTTTTGTTTATTTTTCTTTTTTTTTAGCCACCCCTTAAAAAAATTCGGAATATACTTGACACAGTCCAACGTAAATTTGATGTATTTCTTGTAATTGGTGAAGATGAAATGCCTAACAGACTCACTGCTGATCTAGGCTATCAGAACTTCAATCTTTCAGTAAATACTTCTTAATGAGAATCTTTTTAAAGTCCATTTTTGCAGGTAAGCATTGAAATTCCGACTTGGACAGTCAAAGTGGACCTCGTGCATTGCTATAACTCATCACACTTCTCAGACACGGATTGGAATAATGAACTTAAGGCTATCATCAGGTACAAAAAAACCAGACAAATCACTTCTTCTAGTCCTCTTATCCCCAACAGTAATACCGATTCTGTTGAATTTCAAAATTGTGTGGCTGTCGTTCAACAACTAAATGATATCAGCGAAAAAACGCATGCCGATATTGGCCAACTTCTACGTTCTCTGCGATCCGATTTACTTCAAATGCATCAACATGAGATGTATTTTCTTCTTCCGTATTAAGTAGTTTGTTATATCGTCAAATAAACTGAATGGCAAAAGCCCAAAACTTATTCGTACACAGACGTTCAGTGGCACTATCACCCAAATCTATTGCAAATAAGGGGCACGGAAGGATTGAACCCTCCATCAAGGGCATTCGCATTTCCTATTTTGAAGGTAGGAAGTTGCATTTCCACATTGGTAGTTCATTACTCACACAGGGCCAAGTGGTGAGTCAGATTCACTTACAATATCCCTTGAAAAATCTTGGACTCTTATGTCACTGCCAACCTCTTCACAAATAACAGAGTCAGAATCTAGGTAGGTACTTAGTTTTGTTTTGTCCAAATAACTTCTGAGACCCTTTTCCTTCGAGGTGCTTCTTCCGCCGTATTGACGATTTACAGCCGTCTTATCATGTGCGCTTTGCAATGCATCTATCCTCACCTGCTTATGTTTCTGTGTCAACGTTATGCCGAATACTGAAGGCAACAGGTTATTGGATACTTTTTAACCGGATGATAAATTATAACCACAACTAGGCATTGCCACAAACCCCCCAATCGTAAACCAAGGCATTGACTTCGCTTCTGTTCAACAAATTGTTTGTAGTTCATACAATCTCTCCCAAATGGTTAAATTCTCAAATTCTCGCAAGCTTTCAACCAACACTTTGCCAGGTGCATTTCGGGAACATGATTTTTCAGTTCACCCACGAGGGGGAAATGCAACCCGCATTCACTGTGCACCACATTCCATTCACCTACCCACAGCACGTTGCCCCAGTTCTAGATGTAATGTTTCCTCAAACCTTTGATCGACTCTACCCTCATTCCAGATCCTACGACAACAACGTCTCTATGCCTCCTTATTACAAAGTTGCTTTGACCCGAAAAACTCTTTACAAGCTGCTCTCCCTGGTTCCTCCACACTTTTCACCCCAAAAACCTCTTCTCTTAAATTCCTTTGTTATTTTTCTCACAAAACCACAGAACTAAGAAATCAAAAGCTCTCAGTTACTGTGCATAGCTGGGAAGATACTGATATTTGCAGGATAAAACTTCAATGTGGGCAAACAATCCTGGATATTTGTGTGGATGTTGGTGGCGGAATCACAACATCGCCGCCTTTACCACCCAGTTTGTCACTTGAAAGTGATTATTGTGTGCCAAGAGTTATGTTCTCCCTTGTGCAAGGGGAGGCGATGACAGAATAACACAGGAAGAGAACAGATAAAAATTGTACAAACATTTTTTTTTTAGAGACAATACTTAGACAGATTGTGAGTGCCGAAGGTCATCCAGTACTTTCGAGTTTGTTGCCACAAGGGAGCTCAAGTTGTTCATCAAGTCTTGAAAGTGGGAATGAGAAAGTGTAGGGTGTCTTAGAGGACAGACCTGCTGTAGTTCTGGGCTTCAGGTCCCCCATTGCCGAGCTTACAAGTTGCATTTGTTGTTGCAATGCACCATTTGTAGTTTGCAGTTGCTTCACCTGACTACTTAGCAAGGCGTTGTGATCTGCGAGCTACAGAAGCTTAGTTTGCAAAATACGAAGCCATTGTCTTGGCATTTCAGACAGGCAACCATCACCTGTCTTAGTCGCTGCTGCTTTTGTAAAATCGCAGAGTCCAGAGATGCAGACTGCTCAACGAGTTTTTGTATGGATGGTTGTGGGTGTGGTGGTTGTGCAGCACTAGAAGGGACGCTGAACATATGCTTCAAAGCATAGTCTTCAAAATTGGACAGTCTATCGTCCATTGTTGCCTCAAGTGCCTCGCCGACTCTCTTCAGCCCCTAGTAACGAACTTTATTATTCGTATTTACGGTTCTACACAGGCGCCACAAGCCTTCCTCGAATTATGGGACTAGCAAGAGAAAAAAAAAAAAAAAAAAGTACCTCTTCGACCAAAGCGTGGCGGTCGGCGAGGCAGGGCAGCTCCTTCAGCTTCGCGGAAATGTCCTCGAGGCCGTCGTTCATGTAGTCGTCGACGACGTCGAACACGTCGTCGATGAACGAGAACGCGTTCACGCCCAGCACCTTCCCGACCACGACGCCGGCGGCATCTTCAGCCGCGCCTTCCCCAGGCGACGCGGCAGCCGCGCCGCCAACGACGCCGGAGATCCCGCTCGCTGAGGCAGTAGAAGTCGTTGCTGTCGTCGTGGTAACGGCCGAGACAACATCAACCGGGGGTGCGGCTTTGTGGTCATCGGTGTCCATCATCACTCGGGTTTTCCCTGAGAGAAGTCTGACTGGTCTCAGTGGAGAAGGAATATCAGGGCGGGACACTGGAAGATTACTTTGACGCTACTTCTAGTGCTTCCAGGGAACCAGAGTGAGTGGAAGAGCATGAGATCTGGAATCAATTTGACTCGGCCGTTTCAAGATGCCAAAGGTGCAGCGCAATGCACGAAGTTACAAAAAACAAAACAACAGGAAAAAAAAAAACGGTAGATGATAGCGGAGTTTCCGCACGAGATCCGTGTTCGTTGTTTCTGGCCCCTCGAGGACTTACGTGGTCAGTGTTCTGTTCTTTGGCTTGTTGTTTACGTAAAATAGACCTTATTTCTCTGTCACTTGTGTGTCAGTCTTTTCGTTCAGCAAGCGAAGATGACACTTTGTGGGAGAAGCAACTCTCGAAGGTGTTTGGGTCAGAATGGGTTCCCCAGCCTTTAGTTCCTCTCAAATTTGTGTTTATCCACACATACAAGACTAGGTGCGCTTTGCTTCGTACTATTCTTCAAGTTAACAATGCTTCCCACGTGCAATTCTCATTTTTCATAGATTAAAACGTCCTGTAAAAGCAATAACTCCTCCATTGTCTTTTGTACCCGAATTGTGGCGAAATGACGGTGCATTTTTAGCCGAATGTCCCGTCGTACAATGCAATAGCCCACCCACTCACGAAACTCAAACCTTACACTCCATTTCGAGTAAGCTGGTTATTAAAGCTGATGTTTTATCAACATATTATCAGATGTATTAATAGAAAATATGGAGGATGAATCCCTCACACTGGAAGAGTGGCTGGAAAAGAGAAAAGCTGTACGAAATATCATTAAAATATTTTGGCTGAAGGTCTTTAATTTTACAGCAAATATGTCTTTCTTTTACAGTTGCTGCTTCCTCCGCAGTTACACCTGCACCACAAGCCCAACCAAAACCGGAAAATAACACTTTAACGAAATATCACGACGACCCGGCAACAGAAAACCAAAGTCTCTCCAGACATAATACCTGTAAGCACAACAAAACAATCGACACCCCCAAATGCTTTAAAATATAAACAAGTTATAATAAGAACCAAAAAGCTCAGTCACCAGACGCCTCGCAAATCAAACCAAAGAAGCCAATCCTCACTCGACAACAAACATCATTGCCACGAAAACCGGTAGGAAATCTCTACTTTACTCCTTTCTGAATCACTCTCAAGATTGGGGATGCAGGCCTCAAAAGAGGGCAGAGTATCTTCTTTAGACGACCTGCACCACCCAAGCCCATTACAGAAAGTAGTTCAGAATCATTCCAACAAATCCTTGAACTACCTAAGTGTAGAGACATAAAGAATGCCGTGGAATCGTATGCTCAGTGCTAAATTCAATAATGACTTACATTTCAGTTTGTAGGTTCATTAAAACTTTTGATAAAAAGGTAAAAGGAATGAGTCTAGATGCCGAAGCAAAAGTCATGATGAATTTCCTTTCAGCTGCTGAATATACCCTGCAAACCAGTTCCCCATGGAAAGAAATGCCCCCAGATCTGTTTCTTTTAGGAAAGATGAGCATGAAAACATATCTTTTTAGCCACCTTTATAGCAGGTACCAGCTACTAATCTTTTACCCTTGGAGGGTTCATTTTTACCTTGTTCCTTTAGCCTCTTTGCCAAAAAAGCTCTGCAGGAAAAGGATCTCAAGCTTGCGAAGCACATACGTGACTTACGCTCTGTTACTACACCAAAACATCTAGAAATCACGGCTAATATTGATGAAAGTCTGATGCAAAGTTCAGTGAAAGGTACTGCTATTCTATGTGTAATGCCGACCTCACAGTACACAGAATTAGAAGGGCTCGATATCGTTGTTACTCCTTTCGAAAAAATTACCTTTGTATTGAATGCTTGTAAAGTTCTTCTTTGTGTGTAGTTTCACTTCTTCTATTGCCTTGGGTCATGTAACAAAGAGTCAGTTTCGCTCCAGTCTACAGGCATTACAGTTAGTGCTGATGACTTCTTACCTCTGTTTATCTACGTAGTTATCCAGGCAGATCTCCCCAGACTTGCCTCAAATATCTCGTAATCTGGGAAATCTTATTGTATATTGTCTAAATATTGACTTCAGGTTTATAGACCGATTTACAGATCCTGAAGAACGCCTTGGCGAAGCATACTGCTACTACACCCACCTTGTCTCGGCTGTAACGTTTATCGAGACTATGACACCCCCAATCACCATTTCCCGTTCAGAAGGATCGGCAGTTTCCCAATCCAGGTATAAGCCAGAAAGTCTCACAATATATTTACCGTGGAAGGGGTTCTGTCTCCCCTCGAATGCCTGAAGACACTCCCGCCATATCATCTTCTCCCTCATCTGTAATTTCTTGGTAAGTCTCCTAAGTATCTGCGATCGATATCGATGTTTATTAGGCAACCCGCCAAAAAACTTACTTCCACAACCCCATCTCCTCGCTTATCTGAGGAATTCACCATGCAGTCTCCATCAACTAGCCCTCCCACAGTTCAAACTATACCTTCTGAGATATTTGCTATAGATTTCGATGAAGAAAGGCTCAGATCCCCTCCGAATTTAGGTTCTTTTGCTGAAATAAGTCATATGCCTGCTACAACACTCATCTAACCAAGGAATCCACGTTTCACAAGAGATGCTCACATCCTTACATCCGACCTTTCTTCACCTCAAAATTCCAGTATCCAATACAAAAGTACCGTTGAAGAAACTCAGAAATACTAGATATGTTGTATCACATCTCTGAGTACAGGTGAGGTCTGGGTTGGAACAGGCAATGGCAAGGTTATTGTCTACCATGAAAACACCGATTATGTGAGCACTATTGATGTCCACACTTCGCCAGTTCATGCTATTTGTGTTGACCAAGGCAGTGCCTGGTGCAGTTCTGACGAAGGGGCACTGTTTCACGTTGCAGTAAATTCACACACATTTACTCATAAGGTGGGGAAATAACTACAGATGTTTTATCTAATTCTCCATAGGTTGTTGTTCATGATAGGCTACACCAAGCTGTGCAACTTCTCATGGTAGAATATCTAGAAAATAACTCTACCTGTATCCTGAGTGTGGCAACGTCAACAATTTCCTCTCAGCTAGTTCAACTCAACTCACAGACTGGAGAAATAAGTAACAGTGTGATGCTGCAGCACCCAGTTTGGTGTGCTGTGCAGCACAGTTCCGGTGTTTGGATTGGGTGCAACAGAGGCTGCATAATCATGCTCGATTACGTTCATCTGACAGTACAGCGTGAGTTGCATCTGCCGTCACAGTACACTCATCCAGTAGGCTCGCTCGCTTTCAGCCACCTTTACCTGTGGGTTGTTGTGGGTGGCCTACTCATTGCAGTGGATGAGTCCTCTGGTGCAGTATTGCTATCTGCCGGCATCATCAACAACGAGATTCCATCAACAGTGTGTGTCAAGGCTTGTGCCGACTACCTCTTCACTGCCCACTCCAGTGGGAAACTGGCCTGCTGGGATAAGCGGACCGGCGCCTGCCTGTGCTCACTGAACCCTTGCAGTCACACAACCCGACGGCAGCAGCGGATTGCAGAAGGTGTGTATGCAGTCTGCCAAGAGCCCGAGTCAACGGCTTGCGATGACGATACAGCCACTGGAGTGAGAATGGCACTACTCGAGGTTGCACAACCCTGCGGTGTTGTCAGTGTCAATGCAATTTCACTCTGGTGCACTTTTAGGATAGAAGGAGAAGAAGGCGTTGTGGTGTGGAGGTAACAGCTCTCCACATTGTACATTTCATTCACCCCACCATGGTTTCTGATTCTTCCATCACCGTCAACGCACGAAAACCAAAAAAAAAATAAAGTGACTGTTCGTCGCCCAGTCAGCAAAAGCACGAACCAAACGCGAAAAAAATTCAATTCTTCCTCGAAAACCAGATCAAATACAATGGCGGCTGCTAGGTACGTGCGCGTGGCGACGTTTTGGGGGTGCGCGTTGGCGTTCATTGTGATGGTGTTTCTGGGGTGCGGAAACGAGCACCACCACGCCAGCGTGCCTGTCCCACCGGTGGGACAGCACCCGGAAACGGGACTGAGGGCTCCACCAAAGCGACAAGTCGAAGAGAGGGACCTCAAGATGGAGTCGTCCGAACACCCGGCCATGTTCAAAATGTCGCCGCCGCCCCCGGAGGCAATGATGGGAGAGTCCATGTCGTCCTCGATGCCGTCATCGGCGCACGGCCAAATCGGCGCGTCGTCGAGCTCGGGGTTCGGCCCCGTGCAGCTTGCGCCCCTGGATGCAAATGCAAATGCGGTCGCCGACGTCCCCGTCGACGTGCAACTGCAGGCTTGGATGCACCCGCCGCCGGCTCACGAGGCACACGCCGGCGTGCATGAAACATCAGGTTCGCTGAGAATGTCCAAGCCAAAATCGAAAGGAGGAAAGGCAACCCAAGGCAAACAAGTACATGAGGAGCACCACGCGGGGAAAAGGTTCTCTTTCCTTTTTTTTTTTTTTTTTTTTCTTTCTGGGATGGCTTAAAGTTTTGGTTTTTTCTTTTTTTTTTTTCCCCCTCAGCAGTGAGGGAATTCTGTCAAGCCACTTGGTTCAGAGGAACATTCACACATCGATTACTGCTATTGTGAAAACTTCCCTCCGCGACTTCAAGTATCTTCTAAAAGGCAACCCAGTGAAGTTCCTTAAATCTGTTGGCACTTCTACAGCCCTAGCCGTTGCATTTGTCAACATTTTACACATTCACCCAATTATACCTCCAACTCTCTTAGCAGCCTCTCTCGCGAAATCCTGTATCTATGGTAGAGCCAACATAATTTTCCAATACTTACCAATTTCCAAGATGTTGCCACCAATGAAAATGGAATGGAATCCTGCACGGAAACTCTTGGGGAGATTGGATTCAGTGGCCTTGCCTGCGAATACTATCACGCAACTTCAGTTGGCAGTGCAGTGACACTCGGATTCCTGAAATATGCCGCAGAAAGGTTTGTGCACTCTGTGATTGGCGAAAGTACCTTCAGCACATGTGGAACTTTGCACCAGTGGCTCACAACAGCCGGTCAATGGGTAACTCATCAGTGGGACACACGAGTCTACACACCATTCCTCCACAAGTACTTTTGAGAGTCACATCACAACCACTTCCCCCACCCTTAGGGTGCTTTTGGACTGAGGAACCCTTTTTTTGGAAATCCAAAAATTTTCCATCTGCCATAGTTACCCTGCTAGACATGTGGCATAACTTCAACATTGGGAGTTACAACTATTAAAAAAACCAAAACCAATTTGCCACGGAAGAGTAAGATCTTAGGGCGGTGTTTGTTGTATTGTTGAATCAGATCACCTCAAGCATGCAGTATTCCTCATCTTCATCTGGCTTGGTATCTCCTTCGCGTCATTTTTCTCTTCGATCTCGTACGTAATTTGACGTTTTAAACGACAAACAGCCTGTTACTCTTGTGTCGCGCGGTGCCGAGGGCGTTACTCTCCTGAATGGGGACAATATCGAAGGTAGTGGTCACGTTTGCGATGTTTAAACCTTACACCGCGTGGAAAGCTGTTTCCGCGGGAGCATACGCAGACCCGAGCCTGGCTACGATAGGGCCTATCTCCACACAAACGTTTGTTGCTACGACCCACTTGAGCACTGGACAGTACGGCGTTACTCAAAACAACGTGGAGGGCACACCACAGGCAATCACTGTACAGTGTGTGATAAATGACGAGGACTATTTTGTGCAAAAAGTCACTGAGGCGATTGTGAGAACGTGTTATCAGTCTGTTGTGGCATTGCACAATTCTTTACACAGACCTTTTTCCGGTTCCGTTTCATCCTGCCGTGAACGTTTTTATTCATTCAGAGTGAAGAGGAATCACAAGAACTGGAAATCAAATTTGAGGAGATTACGCGCAATGATGATGATGTATTGCTCTCAATTCCATTATTATGCTTAGCCCTTCCAGCAGCTGCTCAAGTACTACAAAGATCAGGCATTTCAGATTAAAAACACGTGTTCTGGCCGTACTTTGGAGTTACAGGCCCTTTGGAGAGCAGAGGCTCTGACCTACGGTCGCTTAGCTGAAATTCCTGAAGCACAGCAGTTAGTTGCCCAACTTGTGAAGTATCTTTACAAAAACAGATGCGCCCAACTGGCTATTCTCAAGCGGTTCAGTCAGCTTCATTTCAATCTCCGAGAGGCGGTGATTGCCAAGGCCAAAGGTGATACACAAACTCTTTCAATGCTCCTGTGGCTCTTTTTACCGTATGGCAGAACATTTGCAGCAGTTGGTAAAAAAAGAGCTCGCTGTACCTGGTACACCACATAAGTCTAAGGGAGCCAAAGTCTTTAACGAAGCGGCAACGGAAATTTTGAGACAATGGTTCAGTGATCACATCCTAAGTATTGTGCACTTTCGGAAAAACAGTTTCACCTTTCATTTAGATCCCTATCCATCCAAAGCAGAAAAGCAAGAACTGGCCAGACTATGTGGTGTTCAAATGAGCAAAGTCACAATGTGGTTCTGCAATATGAGGTTGTACTCCTTTTCTCAAACTTTCATTCACCATTACCAGAACAAGAGTCAAGAAGGAACACGCAACCAAGAGCAATTTTGCGGAACCACACGATTGTTGAAGCCATGTATGAGAGCAAATACTATCTTTAAAGAAAAAAAAAGGTTATTGTGTACAATAACAACAGAGTTTCTTAGCTTCCCCACTTTTGTTGGCCACTAAGTGCATGTAATAATAAAAGTGCACTCAGTGAGTTTTAAAGTACTGAGTGATTGCGGTTGCTCGTTGTGGAGGTACTTGAGATGTGGAATTGAGCTGCTTTTCAACAACTTTTGACCAGCCTTTTGGGAACCGCTTGCTGTTTTGCTTCAGCTTATTCTGTGTTGATGTGTCCATCATCAATACCACACAATCACGTGCGGAGGCCTCTACCGAAGATACTCTGGGCACATTTCATTTAACTTTGTTAAACACAGTCACTAAGTGGTAAAAGGAAATACTTACAAGGTAGGAAAGTCCATGTCTGGAGTGGCCTCACAAACAATGAGGAAAACTGTGGGAATAGTAAGTTCTACTATTGAGAGGATGGGAAGGTGAAATGAACTCACGGTCAGTGTCCTTGGACTTGGGAGAGAGGAGGGCAGAGAACTGTGAACTCTCACCAGGGACAAAGGCAGTTATTTTATTAATGCCTTTCTTGAGCTGGTAAACATAAACGTGTTTGAAGAGGGATATGGCATTCTCAAAGAGTGGGGCAAATAGCAGTAGTAAGTCGCCGTCCTCACAATAAACTGTGATTCCACCATCAGGTTTGCTTTTACTATCGCCAGTAGTTGTTGCGGTAGGTGTTACCGGTGGTGCTGCTGCTGCTGCTGTTGATTCCGCTGTTGTAGTTGTTGAAGTGGGAGTTGGTGAGGTGCAGCGAGGGCTTGTACTGGAATTTCCGGAGGAAAAAGCTGCTGAAGCCGGTGGTACCGGGTGAGCATCATCAGACTCCGTTGTGGTTGCTTTCTTACCAGGGGGACGTGGTGGGGCGCTGGTGGGTGGAACGTGGTGGGACTTGTTAGACTTCTTGGAAGACGGCTTCTCAGAGTCCAAAGGTGGTTGGTTAGAGGAGTTAGTCTCAGCAGTCACAGAAACAGTGAGCGAAGTCTGTGCCCCCTCAGTGGCGTCGACAGACGATACTTGTTCAGTACTCGTATTTGTATTCATGACTGCAGTCGTAGTAGTAGTAGTAGTTGTTGTAGTACTGGCGTTACTGGGAGTTATGTCTTCTGTTGCTGATGGCGATTCGTTGGGCCCGTCGGTGCCCTTATCTTTGCTGTTTTCGGATTCGCGTTGAGGGATTGTGGGAGCGTCGTCGTTTGTTTTGGCGGCTGTGCTTTCCCCGCTTTGGGCCGTTGCGTCGCTTTGCTGTTTGGCGTCTTTCCCCGGCTCTGCGTCGGAGCCGCCAACTTGTTCCTTGTCCTTTACGGCGGGATCCCCGTGAGCTGCGTCGTCCTTGGCCCGTTCGACTTGACTCGTATCGCCCGATCCCATAATCACTGGTGCCTCTGCCGGAGCTTCATCCGCCTCCTTGTCTGCCATTCGCCTGTGTCCCTTCGCCTTCGCTTAATCAAAAGATGTGATGAAAGAAAATTTTTTTTACATTCCTGTAGGACAAGGGAGGCTGATGATGGTATGTACGAGGTTATCTGGATTGAAAGATGCGCCGAGATGGAAGTACTCTTCATAAGTGCCGGTGTTACAACTCGTGGCGGAGTTTGTCTCCTGCCAGAAGAACCCCATGCATTTCGTGCAGAGCGCAATCCCCCCGGCCTTCCTGTTGATGCTTATTATGCGGAGCTGCTCGTCCGGCACTTGCTCTTGCAGGCTCTGGACTGCTGATATATAGTGTGTGCGCCAGTCGAATTCCGACCTTACTGTTGTGATATTTGCCCAAGAGGTTCCACTCCCACTGGCTGCAGCAGAAAGGGTGGATCGCCGCTGCTCTAGTTCGGCTCGGGAGTAGGAAATCGGGAATTCCCGGTACAGGAAATCGTGGTATATGATTTGCTGGGAGCACAGGGCATGCAGCTTTTTGCAAGCGAATGATGTGTTGAGCAGGTCCCGCACGTTGGTGAGTTTCAGGAGAACTTGGGTCATGGTGTTGTCATCCAGGATCTCCAGGATATTGGGTATAATACAGGTTTCAGGTGGGGGTGCTGGTTGCTGGGGTGGGATAAGGACCTCAAGTTGTCGTTGATACTCGGCAAGTAATGGGGCAATTTTTTCAATCCAGATTGTCTCTTGCTTTACAGGTTGCTTTCCTTTCCGGCGAGCTTCAACCAGCTCCCTTTTTTTGGGCGACGGAATAATTATAATGTACACGAGAGTAGAAGGGGATCATACTCGACTTTTGCAACGGTACATTGGAAGAGCTTGACAACCCACGCTAGGCGGCTTACAAATAAAGGGTGCCCTGCATTTGAAAAAATGGCATCACGTGAGGCAAAGAGATCATTCATTATGCGCTTATTGAGGCTTTGCCCATCTTTCTTATCATTTTGTCAGAAAGGTATTAAATACCGTAAAAACACACGGTCATGTAGCAGCGAATTATTGGTATCATCAAAGAGCATCCAACTAAGAAATCCGTCTTGTATGGTTGTGTCAAAGCAAAACTTGGTTCTATTAGTAAGTGAATCTTTGTATCTAGATGTTTTGTTCTCCGGGCACAAACTTAGTTGGTCGTAGAGCCATATTGGCATGAAGTTCTTGGTTGGCCTCACTTTGTAATCATTTGTCACTTTGGTTTGTATTGGAGCCCACCCCATTTCCGACTTGTAAAAGAATGTAAATTTCTGTGTGGGAACAAAAAAGATGTCACACCTTTACCCACCCAACAAGCTCTGCTGGGGGAATTTCGGACGTTGCGGGTGAAACGTCAGTCCGCGTTGTAGGTCCCTAGTTTCCCTCTATGAGAGTGTATTTCAAAGCAGCCATACATTTCGTTCTTCTGCTGTGCGCCTTGGACTCCATCTCGTTTGTCTTCGTTCCTGCTGCTGATTTTGACAAGTCGCAGCAGTTCCAGTACCATTTCCAGTTTCAGTTTCAGTGCCTGTTCCGGTTACGGAACTGGCCGCGGAACCCTGAGGAGAGGAGCTGGAGGGAGTGGGCAGAGGAGGCAGTGGGGGCAGGCCCAGTTTTTCCCTCCTCTTGGACACCTCCTCCCTCTGCCGCTGCTCCTCTCGCTCCCTCATCCTCCTCTCGTGCTCCCTTTGCTTGTCCACAATGCGCTTGAGCCTATCGTCCATGACCGTAGGTTTTTTTTCCTCGGCACCCGTTCGT
Source organism: Pelomyxa schiedti (assembly GCA_020536535.1). Lineage (NCBI taxonomy): Eukaryota > Evosea > Pelobiontida > Pelomyxidae > Pelomyxa > Pelomyxa schiedti. The sequence continues at coordinate 12,410 of JAHLWZ010000530.1, read as the reverse complement.
CGCCTTGGTTTCTCCCGGTGATGTGCGCCAAGTCTGAGAAAAAGACGAGAAGAAAGCAACCAACTAGAAACTGTTAATCAATGGGGCTTACAGCTAGTAGTAACGAAGACCGCCGCGAAGACAGTCCTCCCACAAGTGGGGCCGCCCCCGCTTCGTCCTCCTCGTACAAGTACGCGGACAGGAAGGTGCCCTACAGATCAGAGAGGCTCGAAATCACTCCTGAGGAACTCAAAACCCTCAAGGAACGGCAATCAGCCTCAGTCTCAGTCTCCGTTCCAACTACTACAACGGCAACGGCAACGGCAATTGCATCTGATGGAGCTGTAGATAGCTCAGTGATGCCAGATTGGTTCACAGAGTCCTCCAAGCCCTGCATGTTGTTGGTTGACACTGACCTGGGGACTGACATTGATGATTCTCTGGCCCTGTTGTTTTTGTTGCATTTACCAGTTGATGATGTGAAGATTCTGGGGGTAATGCTCCAGAGTTGAAATTGAAAATTGGTTAATGCATAAACATATCTCCTCATACCTCACTCAGATTACAACTGTTTATGGACACACTAGAGTCAGGGCAGCTGTATGCAGGGCCATAGTGAAAGCACGTGAAGCTAGAACTGGTCAACCAAGTGGAATCACAGTTGTCAGTGGTGAAGGAGTACCAATAGGCACTCATAGGGATGTTTGGCACACGGGAACAGAAGGAATGACGGATGGAATGTGCTTGCTATCACAGGCAGAAGTGGATGAACTCATGAGTCCCACAAGAACCGAGACCGAGGAGATGACTGGGGCACAGTTCATAGTGGAGCAAGTACGAAAGTATCCTGGTTCTGTCACAATTGCCTGCATTGGTGCCCTTACAAACTTGGCAAAAGCATTAGAGATAGAACCGCAGCTTCCATCTCTTGTGCATGTGAGTACAGTATTCATTTACAGTTCACTCAATTAGAGTAAAGCATGTAGTCTATATGGGACAAGGCCACCGCTTGAAGCCATCAGACATTGCTAAGTGTGTTGAGAAACCATTCCCAATCCCCGAGGAAAACGTCCCACTGTCAGCTTCGGGAAGTGTGTGGGTTGTCCAATGTGATATAACCTGTAATAAATGACTTTCCCAGGTTCCATTACTTCCCCAATCATAATATATCTGGTGATACCTTGGCTTGTGTTAAAGTATTTGCTTCAGGTATGAAATAAAAAGGTAAAAACGCCTAACTCCACAATAAGGGATGAAAATATCCGTAGTGAATGACACTGTCACAAACGGAAATTGGTTCACTGGCCCGCCATGTGAACTGCTTCTAGAAATGGGAGCTGCAGTAAAAGCCAAGGCAGACGGGGGTGGAAAGGCCCCTCTGGAAGACGAAAGGGCAATTGTTGGACTTTTACTTAATACCTGGCTGAAGTTTCGCTCCAGTATTCTTGGTCGCCCAATAACCGGCACCTGTCCACATGATCCTCTTACAATCTCCGAGGTTCTTTCTTGAATTCCAATGCAAAGTGACTCACCAAAAAAAAAACATAAATTACAGGCAGTATATCCAGGCAAATTTGTTAAATACAGCCGCGGCCACCTCTTGGTCCACGAATGGGCTGGTTACAGCACCTTCATACCAAATCCAACAGGCCCCCACCTTGTTGCAGAATCCCTGCCAAACAGAGAAGAGTTTATCACCTTCATCTCCACAGTGATGACTTCGTAAAAAAAAAAAACACAGTAGTGTTGTGAATTCCATGTTTCACGTTCTTTTCACCTCCAAAAAGGTACTATGTACCACAAAGGGTCAAGAATGTCCTCTAGAAGTTGAGGTACTGCTGTGGGAAAATGAGGCCGGCTGTTAATGTCACTTGTGGTCTGAATGGTAAGTTTCCGACAAGTAGGTTTGCCCAGATGCTTCACAAAGGGAATCCCATCCACAAAAATGTCAAGGTCGCGTGTGGTCAGTGTGTATCCGTGATCATAGTCTTCAGGTGGTTCCATGAATTCAGTAGCACCAGGAGTGAAAGAAATGGTGCATTGCACAATTTTCGTGGAAAATGAGTGTGGTGGGGCAGGGAAATGTGGTGAAGAGGAGAATGAGGAAGAGGATTCTGCATACAAGAGTGCCACATTTGCTTGAACTATAATCTCAGTTTCAGTAACACTTTGAGGAAGCCAAGTGCCTTGATACTCCTTAATCTCATCGACAAACTTTTGATGATAAGGGAGCTAATTGGATAGAATTGGCAAACTGCTTTATCTGTATCCTCTTCCCATTGTTCAATTTTTATTATACCGGTTTTGAATAATGTCACAAGTCCTTCAACTTCTGTGTAACATCAGACTAGTTTTTCAGGGTAAATTTTCTTTACCGACGAATCTCTCTGGGGGTTGAACCGCCTTGAAGTACAGGCGAGAGTTATCCCCAAAAATATTTGTCCAGGGTGATGGCCAAGATGCCACATGGACAATGGGAGTTGCAGAACGAAGAAGTGTACCTAATTGTATGATGTACTCCTCTGATACACCATTGTGCTCATCACCCACACCGAGAAAATTTCCGCAAACGTAATCAAACACCTTAGCGGGAAGCTGTAGGGTTGAGTCAAGACCGGAAGAAACGATCCTCTTTCGCTTTTCTCGAATAATGGGTACTTTTACCTATATAGAGTGAAAAAGCTTCCAGAATCAGATGTAAAAACCTGAGTGAGAAGCTCAGTAAGACGCCTTCTCATTACTATTTTTCTTATTTGATTTATGGATTCCAGGTCTGCAGCAAGAGCTTTGAAAAATCAGATACGAAGTTTTGAGAAGTCCCATGCCAATTAAGGCTCGGCGTCTATACAAGCCATAACGGTCACGAGAATTCTTAACATGTATTGCCAAATCTTCATTAAAGTTCGCTTCCTCTTTCTTGATCTTATAAACAGAGTACTGGCTATTCTTGACAACGGTTGGTTTTATTGGGATTTCAGAGTGGGTCTCCAGTGAGGAGATAAAAAAATATCCAGGCAAATCCGTGAATATTAAAATCTCACTTGCGATGTTGGCCTTTGATGGCAGGTTCAATGGAAAGGAAAAGGAGCGGTCTGTGCTTTCATTCTATTTGTATTGTTTTTAGTTGTATTCCAGTACGACAACGAGGGTATTCTCTAACTAGGTGTAGAGACAGACCTCAGTGGGAGGCAGTGAAGATACCAAGGTAAGAGAGAAAGGTCTTCGTTTTGTAGCAAATAGTGACTTCCTTTAGGTAAGTGGAAATGGTTTGAGTCTTCTGTGATCAAAAATAACAGCAACACCATTAATAAATACTAAAGAACTATTAGTCCTCACCGGGACAAAGGGTCAGACTCAGAACTTGTCAACAGACTGAGAAGTTCACCCTGAAAAACACACATCTCTCTGAGAAGCCACTCCAGAGTCTTCCTTTCAGTCTGGAAGGAGTACACTGTGAAAGGCGTACGCCTCAGGTTTTCGATGTGGTTGTACAACCACATTGCCCGCTCCCAATGGCGCACTCCCGCCATTTCCGCAATTATGGTAGCAACATGCACTGGCACTTTGCACGACAGAATCTCGATCACCGTAGCACAATACACGTCCATCAGCAAAATCTGCTTGGCTCTCTGAGGAAAGACAGAAACTGAGAAGGACCAGTTCGCACTCGCTCAAGTGTTGTAGTTGTTGTGCAGTGATCCAAGGGTGGGCCAGGCTCCGGTAGGTTCAGTTTGAACAGAGAATAACTCCCAGCGAAAACCGTTAAGGATAAATGATGGCGAACGCCGTTTCGCGTTGGGGGTGACGAACGGTGCACGAATTTTCTTTTTTGAGCCAGTCGGGCTCTTTTAAAAGGGCTTGCTCCTTTATCAACAAAGAAAATAAAAAGTAACAACAAGCAAAACACCGTGTGTTGTAATGGCAACCTCAACAACGCCTACTTATTGGCGAGTTATTCCTCTTCGGTTGTTCCGTAAGAAGGATGATGTGGAGTTCCGAGGTCTACCAATGACTGTAAGCCTTTGTTTCTGGACCTTGCTTTTCCCTTCCCTTGACTGTTGTCAATAGGAGTTCAGCCATATCGATGGAGTTGACCACGTGGAACACGGAGCCAACGCCAAATCGCCTGGAATGGTGAATGGGGTGGACGGGTGGTACTATCACCCGTGCCAAGAGGACAATCTACTTGTGTGCAGGGGCATCCGGACTTCCATTCTCATGTACTGTCTCTTCTTTCCCTGCCACTGTCTCCTCACTGACGATTGTATTCCTTTGCAGGCACGCAAGCCAGCCCGGGGTAGTGGAAGTCTTTGAAGTCGGAAGGAGTTACATCAAGCGAAACGGTGAGATTATATGCAGTGAGCCTGCAGTACTTCAGTGGGCACCACGAACGTGGCACAAAGTAAATACCACATCGGCGGAAGGAAGCACATCAATCAACTTTGCAGTTCGCCATCCTGGCTTTGACTTGCACACCGAGTTCAACATTTACGACCTCGACACTTCCACAATGACCCACAAGCTGTTGCGGGAGGGCAGAGAAGACCAAATGTGAATGTAATGTCAGTCCCGTTGTTTGTAATCAATCACACTTTCTGGATTTTTTCCTTTTGCGTTTAGTGCAGAAAAACCGTGGGAAAGGAAAAAAAACCAACAAAAAACCCAATGGGGTCTGTGAGTTCGGCACCGACAGAGCCTCGGCGTGTTCTCATGGTGGGCAATACTTTTGTGTAGTACAATCTCATAGGAACGTGCAGTTCGGTCTTGATGCTGCTGGGAAAACAACGGCCTTGTACAAAATGAAACTGGGGGAGGTTTCTACTGTACCTGATATGAGTTACAGTGTGGAGGAGGTGAAGTACAAAAATATGAATCTCGGTGCGTTCTGTCAGTGTACTGCCATAAAAACATTAACCTTTTGATAGTAGTTTTCGATGTTGGTGGTGAAGACAGAATAAGGTCTTTATGGAAGCAGGTTATTCACGTCCCTTGCTTGCTATTGTTGCTTAATAGTAATGTCATTTTCTATGTCAGCACTTGCCAGGAACCAAGGGCGTCATTGTGTTTGTGGACTCCGCTGATGTGGAGAGAATGGACGATGCCCGAGAACAAATGTACTACCTCCTTGGTGACGAGCAATTACGGGACGCACCGCTGCTTGTATTTGCAAATAAGCAAGACCTGCCCTCGGCACTGCCTGTGGCTGAGATAACTGCTAAGCTGGGTCTCCCAGAGATTAATGTGGGCCGAACTGGTGCTCCAAGAGATTGGTATATCCAAGCTTCCTGCGCCACCTCCGGTGATGGCCTGCCGGAGGGATTTGAATGGCTAATTCAACAACTGGAGAAAAGAAACTAAGTGTGAACGAAATGTGACATTGTCACAAAGAAATTGTATCACAATTTCTTTTGCTTCATGTGGAGTTGTGTTGCTTTGAGGTACAATACGAGTGTTGTTGGGTTTGGTGCCAGTTCTATGCGCTCACGCAAGGAGCTGTCAAGGTAACCCTTTTGGCACAAGGAGGGGAGTTGCTGCAGAAGGCTGTGAGCGTGGTCGTTGGGTGTGCAAAAAGTACTCTCTGCTGGGAATCCGTTTCGGAAGTAGCTCTTGAGTGGTACTAAAGAGCACAGATTGGGGTCACTCTGTGAAAAAAGGATTTCGAGCCACTTGGGGTATGGCAGTAGGGCCGCATCAATAATCCCTGCTTCTGGGAGTGCTTTGCTTAGGTGCATCACTGGAATTGATTCTGCCTCCAGACTGTGCGCGTGGAATACAGGCAGAATATCTGGATTCCCGCAAACGAGTTGTAACTGGTTGTATGGCGTCAAAAGGCTCGCGATAGTAATCAGTCGAGCAACATAATTGACGGCAACCATAGCGAACTTGACCTCTGGGGGAATGATTGGAACCGTGCGAAGTTGAACCAAAGTCTCAAGGTATTTAGTGATGAAGTCGTTTGGGTTACATACTCCGTATAAGTGACTACCGGTAATCATTCCGGGTCTGACAATGGTTACAGGAAGCCCAGCGGCATAGGCTTGGTTTACTAAATATTCAGAGACAAGTTTGGAGGCACTGTATCCCGCCATCGATGACAGTGCGAAGCTTCTACTTTCGTCAACTGGGTCATCGGACATGAAAAGAGAGCCAAAAACTGAGATTGTACTGACGTAACAGAAACGGGAACAGCGTTTAGAGGTTGCCAAATTGAGGGATTCAATCGTTCCCCCTACGTTGCTATCTTTAAGGGCTTGATAGGGGTATATGCCGTTTACATGACAGCCGTTATGAATCACAATATCGACTTCAGAGGCCAAGGAAGAAAATTGGGCCTCGGATAACGAGAATAATGGTTTGTCCAGATAGCCGAGAACAATGACTACTTTCTCTAGTGGAAGTAAAGGAAATCCAAAGTATTCCAGAGTGGCATGAAGCCTTTCTGTCGCTTGTAGTTCTGTCGAGGCTCTAACTAGGCAGAAAATTCGTTTTACTGAAGAAACAGATAGGAGATCGACAAGTATGTGTATACCCAGAAAGCCAGTAACCCCAGTCAAGAATATCTGAAAACCATCTTGGCGGGATGTGGGAATTTGGCGATCAAAATGTCTAGATCGCAAAGAACTGGTAATATGTGCAGGTAAGGTCATTTCCTGCTTCCAGTCAGTGGCCACTGGGGAAGGCAAAACTATTCCTTCAGTAACGTTTTCCTTCCTTGCTTGAACAAAATCACATAACTGTTGGACAGTGCTTTGGAATAACGTTGCAAGAGATACTGGTGTTGGAAGTATCTGTTTTACAATCAATGATAAATGCACAACTGACATGGAGTCAAATCCAAGAGACTGGATTTTACAGTCCTTTATGTCGTTCAGTGATTTCTTGGAGACTGATTCAAGGATATCCACCATTTTTTGATAGTTACAGTCAAATGCCGGAGAAGGGGTAGCTTCTGAAGCACGTGAAGAATGTGTTTCTACAGAGGAAGCTGTGCCAGGATTGGTAGTAATACCATATAAGGCACGCAATTTAGATTGATAGTGGGATCTCAGAGCGAGGCGATCAAGCTTGAAAGAAGGCGTCAGCAGATGATTTTCAGGGCTCCACCGATTCGGGTCAATCAATATCTTTTGGGGTATTTCATATGGCTGTAAGTGATGAGCTTGACCAACTTCCACGAAGTTGGAAAGAATTTTTTGAATGAGAACTGGATTATTCAAGTCGGTACTGTCAAATTGACACGAGGACGCGACACTCTCGATATAAGGTAGATTTGGTACAACAACTGCTGTTACGTACTCAAAAAGACTTTCAGCATAAATGAAGATGTTCTCAACAAACTTGCTTTCAATGAAGATATTTTCTAATCTCTCTGGAGCTACAAATACTGCTTGAGCCAGCTTGATGATGTTTTTCACTCGATCAATCACACGGAGATGTTCAGTGCCTGGGGAATACTCAACTATGTCCCCAGTGTTATACCACTTCTGGCCATCAATGTCGCTCCTGATCTTAAAGTTGTCATTTGTTGCCATTGGATCTCCATAGTACCCCGTAGTCATTCTACTAGTCCTCACCCAAAGTAAGCCTCTGGAGTATGGTTTGTCAGTGGAAAAGTAACCCAGCTCTGGCACGTCATCCAGGTGTACTTGGCAATCACTTTTCCTGACTCCATTGGAGCCTATACCCCCCACTTCAGTGGCTCCATAGCCTTCACTGAGCATGGAGTGGCCTCTCTTGAGCCAATTCATTACTTCAGGTGAAGTGGGTGCTCCTCCTGTTGATATAGAGAATATCCGAGGTCCTAAGTACTGAATGACATCCTTTGTAACATATGAGCCCCAAGAGGCATCAGCAGCCTCTTGAGTCCACACTTGCCCCGCGTTTTTAGCTCTTTCTCCTTCCAGATAAGCCTCCTTTTTACTTAAGTCGGATACTCGGTTTTTGTAAATTGCATAGAAAAGGTTCCATATTCTAGGGGGTGCAGAGAATGATGTAGGAGCAGCCAGTTTGAGTTCATCTAAAAAAGTTTCCATATGCCCACTGAAGATACTGATTTGTGTGCCCGCCCGAATGGCTCGCTGCACCAACATCCTCTGTGTACTGTAAGACAATGGCTCATAACAAAATAGAACACCCGGAAATAGCTCGGGAGCCTCGCCATTAAACATCGCGTCAGAGAAAATTGTGCCCTTTGGAAGGCCTGTTGATCCTGACGTGAATATAATTGTCAACATATCATTGGGGTTGCCGGGCTTGACGGGGGCCCAGGAATCTGGAGTGGCAAAGTGATTGAAGGTGCTCAATAAGTCCTTCTCCATGTTTTCAGGGTTTCCTTCTGTGACACTGTGCGTCGTGTTGCCTTTTTTAGTTATGCAGTACACTTTGGATTGCAAACCAAGGTCTGCAACAACTTTAGATACTGTATCATGAGTGTTGGCTGTATCAAAAATCACCTTAGGCTCAACCCGTTGGATGATGAACCCTATGGTGTCCGATGGCAAGGTATGTGATATAGGTACGGAAACAATCCCAGAGAACATGCATGCCACATCAACTATGATCCATTCAGAACAATTTTCCATTACCAGTGCAATGCAATCCCCTTTTTGCAAGTGTAACGATAATAGGAGGTAAGTTGCAAGTGCTCTGGCCCGTTCATAGATCTCGAAAAAGAATGTTATCCTTTTGCCGCTGTCCTCTATCACTGGACATGTTGAATATCTCTCCAGTGCATTTTTCATTGAGATGGCAATTCTGTCAGATGTGACCTCTTGATCCACAAAGGAGGGACAGCACCGCCTTATTTCGTGACCTTTGTGAATAGTGTCATTACTCTTAGTGAAGCAAGCTTGGCAAACATCATAAGAAATTGGTTCCGTGTGCCTTGACAAACGTTAGTACGACGACCCGCGGGTCACAGAATACAGGAGAAATAAAAAAACAAACCCCATTTTTGCCATCTTTTTGCCATGTGCGATCCTCACGCAGCTGATGCAGGCGTACCGCGTGCCCTCGTCAGGAATGTCAGATCCGCATTCATCACACTTATAGGCAGGAGGGGCCGGTAACCACCGAGATCCACTCTTCGTGTCCTCCTTGGTTTCTGTCGTAGTTTTCGCTGTGCTGCTACTGCCGCCCATTCGTCGGTTTTTTTTTTTATGAAAGAAACAAAAGTCGTTCAACGGTTGAAAGAACACGAAACAAAAATAATTTGATCGATTGGCATGAGGGCGTTGCCGGGTCATATGTCGTTCGTAAGATCCAGTAACCCCAGGGAAAAATAAAATGCGTGGGGCACAAGGCACAAACAACTCATAATGGAGCAACGAGAAACCGCGAATACTCAGATAAAGACCTTGTCGTCAGATTTGGTGCACATTGGGACCATCGTAGACGCTTCGTTCTACGCATTGTCTGTCGTGTGGTGCTTTGTTTGGTACCTCGCTTGTTACGGCGACAGCAATGCAGTTATGCTGGCAGCAAAGCCGCTCCCGGCAATGATGTTGGCTGTTAGAGCTTGCGTTCTATTGTGGCTGAGGTGGAATGCATGCTCAACTGTTTTCCCCATTGAGGTATTAACCTCTGCATTCTGGCTTTTCATTTATTCACGAAGATGGCTACTACTATTGCTTTTTTGTTCTATTCTGCCGGTGACCTACTCATGGAGGTAAAGCCTCAGCGTTGCCATGGCCAAATCTAAACCGCCACTATCTAAGCTTGACACCCAGAGCTCACGTCTTCATTATTTCACATATTACGGACCAACAATAGCAAGTACTGTTTTGCATTAGACCTTCTCTGTCCTCACTCCAAATCAGGTCAATCTTTATTTTATGCGGGAGGATATCTCTCCTTTTTGCTTGCGCACATCTCGCTTGTAATTGGAACATTCCTTCCGCCCTGCAAAGGTCAGGGCTCCATTTGTCACATAGTAAGATGCAGGAAGCACACTAGCTGGGCTGTTGGTTTGCAGTCTTCTACCTAGTGTTTTCACATTCAAATTACAATAGCCCTCCCTCTCATCCTGCTCGTTGCTATTATGTGCCTTCTACTGGGTGTTGTTGCGGGACACGAGCCGGTTATGTTTGCGTCTGTATATATCGGAGCAGAACTGGTTGCCACATGGGCACTTGTCACTCGCTACTGCTTCTTCCCTTTTGAAGTAAGCCACACAACGCTACAAATTATCTGATTCCTGAAAGACGGACTGGAGACAACTCATTGCCGTCATTGGGCTGTACCTGTTTGCTTTCAGTGACTTAATAATATGCCTGCGAGGGTTTGTCAGCACACACCATTGGATATGGGGATGGTTTGCCTGGGAGAGAACAGTGTACATGGTTCCCTACCACATGGCATTGCTATTTGTCAGCTTCCTCATCCCCATCACTGGGTCTTGAGCCTGTTATTTTTGCAAAATACAAAAGTACTGATTTTCCTTTGTTTGTGCCTTGGTTTTGTAACCCAAAACACACTCCAGAGACAGTTATCCCACAATACCTAGCTGGAAGGTGGTTACCCTGTTCTGGAGTGTACTCGTCCATCAAATCAAATTCCCAGAAATGCTTTTTTTGGTTGTCTTTGTTCTGGGCGTTGCCTTACTAAGCACAGCAGAAACAGTGGTGAACGTGTCTGCAGCCAACACCATCGCCAAGGGTGCAGGTTTTCCAAGGTACAGACTCTGCTATTTGCTTGATTTGATTGAATGTGCTTAGAGGCGTCCAACTTGGTGACGAAGTAGGCACTATCCTTGTTGTGGGCGAGGTAAAAAAATAAACTTATTGACCTAATACAGTACCCCTTTGTGTGGCCAGCTAAATCGCGGCTCAAATCAGACAGACAACTTTGGATAGTAGCACAAAGTGCTTGAGCATTTTTCAAAGCGTGGATGGTGGGAATACATGGACTACACTATCTGGACATGTTACATGTGCTCCTTCGACTGATGACCTTGCCAATGGGTTTTTGACACTGGTGCCTTCTAGTCCATCAGAACTACTGTGTGCATATCGGCACCACACCACAGAGGAAGGAGTATATCGCATAGAAGTATCGTGGAGTGGTGATCTTGGTGGTTCCTGGTCTTTCCTCTCCACTGTAGAACTCACTGAAAATATTGGAATTTGGGTGTGATCCAGCTTACGGGATGGCTTGTGGGTTTCTGACTGACTCTAGGAACCTTTTTTGATTTATTACGGAGGCTTATTACACTGCTTTTATTCTAGAGAAGGACTGCCACTTTCGCAGCAAGATATTGTTGAGAAACAGTCTTCTGATGATGGAGTCACCTGGTCTGATCAGTACTATGTTGTTTCACACACGGATGGTTCCCGAGATGGTATTAAATAACCATTGCACTGGATAAGCTCTAAAACCCGCTTTACAAATTAGGAATGCCCTCAGTTGTCATCCTGCCAGATAGTAGTCTCGTTGTAGTATTTGAAGGGTTTTGGACAGGAGTCTGGGGGAAATTCACAGTGAACTGCAAACGATCATGTGATAGCGGCAACACTTGGGGGCAACCAACTATTATTCATGAATCTGATGGACTACGGAACTCCGGTGCCCCGTTTGCCTGTGGGCTCAATAATAGTATGACCTGAAATTGACTTGGCTTAAAACAACTAATTTAGAAAGGCTCCCTTTCCGAGTCAATACTTGTAAGCTTTATGACTGACGAGGACTCGACCGATCCTGTTGCGTGGCCAGATTACGCTAGCATAAAACTCTGCTATGGAGGTCTTACGTCGGATGCTCTGACTTTTTCTGTATGAGAATTTCTCAAGGTAGCTTACAGCCCAAATAGGAGCCAATTCTCGCACAGGGACCTCAGTCCTACTGGCCAGGACTGATAGAAGCCCCAGCAAATGGATTTGACTTGCTTGTTTACAATTATTTGGGTGATGCACTAGAACGGACAGTCTGGGTCTCTGACTATTAGCTGGAACCTTCACATTCAACCAGTAACTCCAACCCACCAATGGTCTGAGTGTTGCCGTCAACAAATTTTTCTTTTTAATCAAAAATGAGAGATCCACGATCAGTCCGACGGGCTGACCCACGACGGCCGACAGTGCCAGATCCGCGGCTATGATGGTCAACAGCTGTAGCTTAATGTGAGCTTCAAAAGGGATCCGCGTTGTTGAGAACAAAGGAAAATTGTGAGGAATTGAAAGGTGCTCCGTTAAGCGTTGTGGAGAACAAAGGAAAATTATCTTTCAATGCCAGTCAGATTGAGTAAAGGGACCCTTAACGGCATCTGGTGGCATGTCCGCGGCGAGCACTGGTCCAACAGAATTCTCGTTCAGGTGCATGGTGGGTTGTGAGTTTGGATTTGCCTCCATTTTGGAGTCCTCCTGCATGACACTGTGCTGCGCATAAGCAAACATCTGTACTGTAGCTTCGAGTGGTAGCTCTCCCCTGTGGCCCGA
>JAHLWZ010000529.1:0-10984 GCA_020536535.1 Pelomyxa schiedti | reverse complement strand
GTCTTTATATGTTGCCTCGTTATTGTTCTGACACACTGGGGCTTCTCACAAACAAGCAATCCACAAAGAGAGCACGAGTGTGTGGCCAGTTCTTCATCACACAGTGGGCACAAGTCGTCATTGGTGATCTTGTTCTGTCAGTTGCTGTTGATAATGACTGCTAGAATCACTGGAAGTAGCTTCTGACTCCTGCTGGTTCTTGGAAAAAGAGGAAAAGTAAGTTGATGTTCGAAACTGGGAAGCTGGAAAAGAGAAACCTTGGGAACTCCAATTCTTTCATTTGTGACATTCAGCAGAGAATCATCACCACAAATTGGACACTTCATTGCAAGTGTTGAGTGCTGCAGTGGCTCTGTGGATGACTTTGACTCTTCAGCTGAAACCTAGTTGGCTGGTTATCCATGCGTGAGAAGCCCCCCCACTCAAACACAAGGTGCAGACATCACACCACTCACACGCAGACCTTCTTTAGCTTTGCTGAAGTTGTCAACAGCAGTGGTGACCACAACCTGGTATCACTCACAGCAGTAGGGCCAGTTGTGTCCACAGCAGCAGCACCAGAAGCAGTGTGACCAGGCTGCGTCGTCACGCCACCCTCACCCACTCCACCCCCTCCCGTTCTTCCTGGTTTCGTTGCCACCGCACCGTCCTCTCGCTCCCGTGTTTCCTCGCCAGTGCCACCACAGCCACGACCACCACGACCATCACCATGGCGATCCGCAGCTTGGGTGAGCAACGACGAGAACGAAGCGGTGGCGAGAGCGTTGTTTGCCAACAGGCGCGCGCAACAACCGCACACTCGGTGGTGGCCGTGGTCGTTGTGTTTGTTGCGCGCAACCTCGCTTGTGTTGTTGTTGCCGCCGCAACCACCACCATCAGAACCGCAGCCGCCGCCGCCACCACCCGTGGCGCCCTGTTGTTTTTGTTGGTGTGGTGTTGTTGTTGTGGCAACTGATGACGACCCGGGCTGTGACGGCGGGGGTACGCTGGGCTCTGGGTGGAGCTCGACGACGACGACGTCGGGCAGGTACCGCGTCAAAGGAAGCGGGGGAAGATCTGTGGGTGCGGCTGCGATGGCGGTGGTTGGGTGATAGCGGTTTCGGTCCTGCTGTTGCTGCTGATGATGCTGGTGATGGGTGAGTGGGGGAGGGGGGAGAGGGGAGAGGCACAGGGCGCACGAGGTGTCCCACGACAGGCTGTCCTCGATGATGTCATCCTCGCACGCGTTGCGTTGGCTCATTTCGTTGCAGTTGATTCAATCAATTTTGTTGGTTACGGTAACCGTCAATAGTGTGATGGCGGCCGAGACGGATTGGACCACCATAAAAGTGGTGATCAGTCCCAGAACTTAACACCACTCACCACAACATACTCAGTACTGCCATGGTTGGAGTCAAAGAAGAGCCTCACCCACCGATGTGGTGTTGTCGATGCATTGATGGTGACAGGGAACCTCTGCCAGTCGTGGATCTGCTGAGCAGTGAATTTGGAGAGTGTTGTCCATGGCCCTGTCGATGAGGGCCCAACTGACACTGTGACGTCCTTGGGTGATGCTGGGTCAGTGCGTGTCCTGATGCACACAACAGGCACAACACAGGGCTCTGTCAGGTCAAACACGAGGAACTGCCCTGTCGTGTTGTTCCACTGGCTGAGCCAGAATGCGTTGTGATCGTGGGAGTAATCAATCACCCTCTCAGGTCGGAAGCCTCGTTCAGCAGATGATGCCAACACACTCCCAATCTTCCTTGCCTGTGGTGGCACTTTGTTTTGTTTTTGTGTGAATTTAGGAGGTGGGTGTGTGTGTGAAGAAAGGAGCAACGAGACAATACCTCTGAAATTGAGAGTGAAAGGTGACCCTGAGATGTGCTGCCACACCTTCTCCTTGTTGTTGTTGTTGGAACTGCAACTTTTCTCCACAGCACCACCTGCTTGTGGTGCTGCTTGTGGTGATGAGAATGAACCTTCAACACCCAAAACCACGTTGTCCATCACAACCTTTGGTTCCACATCCACAACAACAGGACCACTGCTTCCTCCTGTTGCAATAATGAGTGAGTTTGGGAGGAGTTTGTTTGTTTTAGAGGAAGCAGTGGGACAACCAATTGACACGATTGCAGCAGTCGGTGGTGTGACACTCACACGCCACTCAAGACACTGTGAGCATGACTCAACATCAACATCTGTGACGGGCTGGCCACCAGTGTTCATCAACTGTGGTTGGGGTGGTGAGTGTGTGCCAGTGAAGCGGAAAATCTCACCCCACAACAACACTTGTGTGACAGTGACAAGGAAAGGGCAACCGGGGATTGGAACCCACGATTCCATGTTTGGCCAAACAGCATTCTCAACAATCAAGTGATACTTTCCACAATGTTGCAATGTGAACTCAACTTCGTCAGGCCTGTCACACCTGGTGAAATTATGGAATTTGGCTGACCCACCACAATCGGTTGAATCAATGGCACCATCATCAGCATCAGTGGAAACAACCCTGAATCTGGTTTGAATCACCTGTGATGTGAGAACACCAACGCAGCTGCTGGAGCTTCTTCTTGTGCCATCGTCAGTGGGTATGATTGTTCCATCTGAAAGATTCACCTGGGTGAATGAAAATGATTTTATGATTTTACTGTGTTTTTGCAATTTTGAATTTGAAAACAAAATACACACAGTGAGGTGTAAGTTGAATGGTTTTCCAACAGTGCCATTCAAGCACCCTGAAATTCTCGTTTTGTTTGCATTGATCTCTGTTGGTTTACTCTTTGAGAACGACGATGGTGAAAATGAAGAGAAAACCAACCCGCAACAACAAATGAGAAAATTTCAGTGTCACCTCCAATCAACAAGGAGTGCTTCCCACTACGCTTGGGAATGAAACTCACTTCACACTTTGGTGGCATTTTCCCATGATTCTTCCAACCTTGATCAACAATTCTGCAACGGCGTTGGTTCACTGAGTGAGTTGTTAATAATTTTGTGCACACAACCAAAGGAGAGCGGAGGAGCAACCATCATCCTGAGGACCAACAACAGTGAGACCAGCACTCGTCAACGATGGGACTTGAAGACTGGATGGAATGGGCGTTCCAGTTGCATCCACGAGAGATGTGCACTCAACCGTGCATTTCCACTCATTCCCGGCAATGATCGGTGTTCCTTGATGGGTTTCGGCATCAACAGCACCACATGGTGTCACTTTGAATTTGCTCAGTGTTGTTGAAACTCCTTTTGGTTGGTGATTTAAAAAAAAAAAAGATAAAAAAAGAGAGAAAACACAAACCAAAAGTGAGTGCACCAAACGAGTTGATTGCCTCCGAAACGTTGTTTGTGACCACGAAGTTTAACTCTGATCTGCAGCATGGTTTCAAGTGAATCTGCAAAAAGGTCAAGCTGAAGAAAAGATGTTGGAGTGAGTCAACAACCAGTTCCCACCAAACAAAAAAAGAGAAAGACAAACAAACCAGTTGAGAAACCAAGTCAGAGATGACCCTTGATGTGGAATCAAAGCACCTGATCACACCAAAGTCATGTGATGTGTGGCTCACCTTTGATGCTGACTTGAGTGCAGCCTCTGCAATGAAAACAAACTTCTCAAGGTGATCGTGCTGAATGTCCATTATTTTCTCTGTTTGGTGTGTTGTTGGTGTGTTGGTGAATAATAACAATGGAGTGCCATTTGGCACAGAAACCAGTTGAATCAGCAATGTTCATGCATTCAACAGCGAGTTGCTTGTGCCTCTTCTGGAGGAGTGTCTCCAATCGCAAGAACTCTTCATCCATTGCCTTGAGTGCTTCACTGCAATTCTATTTTTATGGGATTCAGAGAGTGAGTTAAATTTCACTCACACAGAGCAGAACCAACAACAAACCTTCTTGACAGAAGATATTGTCTCAGTGATTGCCAAAAGGGAACCTTTCACCACTTTGACCTTCTCCTCAAGTTCTTTTGACCTTTCTGTGATGACCAACTGCCTTCCTTTGGCTGCTTCCGAAATTGTGATGGTTGGGTGCACTGCCTTCAAACTTGTGTCCTTTTTTGTGCGTCACCATAAAGCAACTAAAATGTCAAGAAGGGAGAAACCTGGTGGCAACCAGAGAGGACACACAGAGAGCACACAGGAGTGTTGTCTTGTGTGCAGAACAGCTCCAATGGTCTGTTGTGCTCTGGGCACTGAATGATTGTCTTGGCTGATTTGATTTCAATTGGAGTGAACTGACGAAAATGGAGTGAGAACACAAGAAAATGGAAGACACAAAGTACACAAACCGAGTGTCCCATCTTCGTGTGGAGCCTTGTTATTGTTCTGACACACTGGGGCTTCTCACAAACAAGCGATCCACAAAGAGAGCACGAGTGTGTGGCTGGTTCCTCATCACACAGTGGGCAACTGTCAGCCCCTGCTTCTGCTATCTGTTGCTGTTGTTGACAACAATTCCCAGAGGCAATTGACGTTGCATTTGACCCCTGGGGACCAATGAATTGATGTTGGAAAATCGTAATGCAAACAACAAACCATGAGAGCTGCTACATTTGTGACTTTCAGTACTGTATCATCACTGCAAATGGGACACTTCATTGTGGTTGGCCCTGCAGAGGCCCCGGGTCCCCCTTCCGTATCCTGGATGTTCGTTCAATAAGAAAACAAAACGCATTACATCCCCAGATAGACCTGCATTACCTTTGCCAATGTAGTGTCAGCAGGCATCCCAGTCAGCTGCAGCAGTGGTGACCACAATCTGTTATCGCACACAGTAGTAGAGCCAGTTCTTCACTGTCCTGCTCTCTGGGAAATTCACGAGCACAATGTAACTTGTGTAACACACAAGGGCACCACAATCGATTCAAACATAACACAGAATCATATAAATAACCTTCCATCCAAAACACACACAACAAAGGGATGAAACAGGAGCATTCTTCATTGACAGGAATGGGAAGTTGTTTGCACCTATCCTCGACTTCATGAGAACTGGAAAGCTTTTTGTTCCACCAAGTGTCAACACTGATGCAGTTTACAACGAAGCTGAGTATTACCAGATACAACTTCCTGACAGGCAACCACCACAACCAACACAGCCACCTGCGTGTCTTCATGACTATGTTGAATTTGCAGTGAGCACGAATTCGGGGTACTGTGGCAGTGGCAACTTCATTTCCGTTACAACTGTGTCTCTCAGGACTGCTCCAACAAACAGTGACTTGAATGAACTTGTGAGCAGTATGCCACTGCAGAAGCTGAGTGCTGGAGGAATTGGCAATGTGGTAACATACATTGAGGCACACAGTGCGTGGAGGGTGAAGAGCTGGACAAAGCTGGAGAACGGACAGGTGTATGTATACCTCTTCAAAACCTCTTCCTCATGAAAAAGGCACACCTTTTTGAAAAAAAAAACTTGTTTCATGATAAGATTGAGTAGGCCCACTCCAAACCCTCCACAAATCCTGTGCCATCAATGGCAGAGGTGGGCTGAATGAACCACTTCCTGTTCACAAGGTTGTTCAACTCAAGCATGTCAGCGAGTTCACTCTTGCTCACATTGCCTGGCAAGTCTTGTTTGTTTGCCAGGACCAACAGAAGGGAGTCATGGAGCCTGGCCTCTGTTAGAATCTCATGAAGTAGGGTGCAGGATTCAATGATTCGCCCGTGGTTGTGTGCATCAACCACCCAGATGAGAACTCGAGTGTTGAGAAGAAACTACATGAGGGAGCCCATCGGCAAATTGCCGATGGAAGTGTCATTAGGTTTTGGTTGTGGGTTCTGCTTGTAGAGATAGTGGGATGGACATACATGTGGCCAGTGACGCCGGATGTCTGGCCCTCCACCCAAATCCCAAATGTCAAAATCGCGGTTCCTGAGTTGAATTGTCTCCACATTGAATCCATCTGTAGGAGTAGTGGTGGTGACTTCACCACGCAGTTGCCTGTAAAGCAGTGCGCTTTTTCCAGAGTCATCCAAGCCCACCTGCGTGTGTTTGTTGGTTGGATGTTCGAATATTATTATTTACTTTATGTTAAGTGTTGAATACAACACGTACCATTACCACACGAACATGGGTGTTATCCTCACTTCCATGCTGTTGCTTGGTTGCTTCGGTGTATTTGTGCTTGAATAGAGAGAAAAAGGGAACGCATACCTGGATCTGTACTCATCTGTTTATTACTGATAGTACTCGGAGTGGTCGTCGCTTTGAAAGAAAAGTGTTTTCGATAACCCGATCGTTCAGGGAACGCCGATCAAAATGCTTTTCGTCAGAAAAGGTGTGTTTATGTTTTGTTGTGTTGGGTGTTCAGAAAAACCCATTCCTGTGATTGCAGAGGCGGGCTGAATCATCCACTTGTTCCTCACGTTGCTCATCTCAAGCATGTCTGCAAGTTCGCTCTTGCTCACGCTGTATGGCAAGTCATTTTTGTGCCCCAACTTTTGTGTTCATTGTGTGTTAGATCAAAAAAAAAATACACATGGTTCATACCATCAAAAAATAAAAAGTGCGAACTGGCTCGGGCTCAGTGACGGTCTGTTGTTTTTCTTTTTGATGCGGGTTAGTTGTGGAGAGTACCAGATCGCCTTAGGCTTCAATACCGTCATCTGATCCTCCAGCGCTCAGTGCCGTTTCTAGAGCATAAGATAGAAGCATGGAATATCAAACTACACCCCCAACACCTCAGGACGCACCGGAAGCATCAACATACACATCAAACACGGCATTTTGTTGCACACAATGCAACAGACGTCCCACAATGCGGCAGTTGTGGAGAACAAGAGTGGGAGCCACACAACCGTGACACCGCAGCAGCAGCAGCAGCAGCAACAGGCGTCGGCGTCGCGGTTCGGGGTGCCCGACGACAGGTACCGGGCCGCCGAGTCCGCGTGGCGCGGGATGTCGACCGCCGAGCGCGGCCGGGCCACGACGGTGGACTGGAGGTGGCTGGTGTCCAAGCTGACCGCGCGGGCCCCGCGCCGGGCCGCCGGTCTAGGAAGCACAGGCAGCGCCGGGCATAGTGGGAACCATCAAAGAAACATTCGGAGAAATCTATCCACCGGCAAGAACAACGGACCACCATCGGCCATGGGACACAACGAGTCGTCTGAACGCTCGCAAGAAAGAAAAACAACAACAACAGCAAAATCACAGGTGATGGCAATCATTTGCGCACCAATAACCGAATTAAGAAGAAGAACAAGCAACAACAACAAAATTGGGGACAGAGAAGAACAGGAGTCGCTTTCAGGGAATGACACCAATGCCGATGTCGGCACAATAACACCACCAGCCACTCATCCCATCATCCATTCTGTCGGCGATGGTCGTCGTTGCTGTGTGCCACCGTCGTCGATGGTGAAGTGGATACAGTCCACAGCCGTGTTCAGGGCGTGGGCTGAGGAATGGGTCCTCAGGCCTTCTGACGAGGCTGTGTTCAGGCTCCCAATCAGGGAGCACTTCTTGTTTGTGAGCGTGTCGCCGACACTGGGACTCGTCAGGCACTCTTGGTTCCACACCCCTGGTGATGTGAATGGCTCTCTGGGAAACAACAGGATGATACTGCGTCAGTCGCGCTTCATCAGGGCTTCTTTTTTGAACGAACATGTCATTGAAGAAGTTGGCGGTGATGGGGAGGCACTGAAGAGGGTTTCGTCACTCCAGACCCGATGCCATCCATTGTATTGCAACAGGAAGTGGATTGTGGGGATAAACGGTGGGAGGTTGCATGTGTGGCAGGTTGCTCCTGGAGTCGGACTTGGTGATGCGTCATCGTCAGGGATGACTGAGCGGTATTTTGACGGGCTTCTGCTTGGATACATCGTCTGTGCTCGCTTTTCATCATTCAGTGATGACGTTTTTCTGGTGTTTGAATCGTGTGAGACCGTAGGAGGCTCTGGAGGCTCTGTGACATTTTGTGACTTGCAAGCAAGTGTCAACAAAGGGGAACTGGTTGTGATAAGAAAGCTACTCTGCAGAGACAGACCATGCTGCGTCACCTCCTGTAGAACTGATGGTTCCATGTGCACAATGCACTATGACCCATACCTCATTGTTGATAATGCAACTGGAGAGCCAGTTGTTCAGTTTCCAGAGGGTGCAACTGTTCTTCCAATTGGGAGCAGCCACGTCTTCATGATGAGGAAAGATGCTCCCAAGTTTGAGGTTTTCCACAATGGGGGAAGCCTCACATCGACTCCTCCCACACTCAGTGTGCCTTGCACTTGGGCAGCTCCTTCCCTCAGGGATCAGTCACAGCTGATTGTATCGACAACACACAGTTCAGAGAGTCACGGCCGTGCCACTGAGATCAAGTTCGTGGTGCATGATTGCTCCACAGGGTTCCATGTTGGTGAGTTCCCTGTGCCCTTCGATCCCTCCCACTTTCAGTTCTGGAAAAATTCAATGTGTATGTAATAAGAAATAAGCTTGTAACTGGCACTTCACCAGTTGTGTTTTCTTCATGCTCTTGGATTAACCAAGGGCTCTGCTGCTGTTCTGGTTTGGCCAGTGTGGAGGTGGTGTGTGTAGTGAGATCAACCAGGAACAAAACTGTCTATTTATTTTGATCTGGCAAGGGTGGACGTGTTCATTGGGCTGAGTGTCACACTGGAGCCCCACACAGGAAAAAGAACGAAAGAGAGAAGAGTGTAAAAGTTCTCTTGCTTGTTCTCATGCTTGGGTCACACATGTTCAAAGGATAATTATTTTGGTGTGGTTAGGTGTGGTTAGCTTCGAAGACACGCTGTTGTCCAATTCTCAGTTGAGATTACCTCAGAATCAATCACCACTGCAGTCCACATTAGTGTGTTCCGTGTCTCATAAGATTGTCACTGCCTTATTCCAGTAATTCCATCAAGCCCACATTGGATCTCAAGAGTCAAGATTCATACAGAGTCCACATAGTGTCCATAGAGCAAAAGCTCCAGTACAGAAGAAAACAACCAAACACCACCATCCAATGCAGCTGTGTGAAGGAACAGATGGAATGTGGGGCTCTGTGTGAAAAGGCAATGTGTACAGAAATTGTTACCTTCTCAAAAAAACACTAATAAAAACCCAGTACCCTGTTTGTTATGTTTTTGGAGCCAAATAAGGTCAAGAGTCATTGAGACATTGTTTGCAAGCCAAGAGAGGTCTTACATCACTCCAATGCAATGTAGTTGAAACCCATTTGGGGGGAGCCCAGTTTGGAATATCAGCTTTTATCTTAAGAACCTCCTTTTTTTTTCCCCACCAGAATTATGGGAAAGCTGGCAATGTGGGTTACTCTAGAGAACTTGGGCAAAGATGGTGGACAGGGATACAAAGAACTATATTTGTTGTGTATTTGCTTTTCACATTTCTGAACCCAAGGTGGAAATCAAATACTCTTGGGTAATCAGGGTTAAGAGTTCCTTAGCTAAGGAGTTACCTGCTTGAAGAAGAGCCCTGCATTACCAGCATGTGACATAGAAATCAGAGACTATCCAGCAGGAAGAATGGTGGAGACGATGACTAAGGTTTGCTGTAAAATGTAGAGTTTGTACTGCATTAACGACATGGGATATTGTAAATATACCGAACATATTACAGATTCAACAAGGAATACTGTTTCACTGAAACCATCTCCTGAGTGGGGCACAAAAAGAGAAAGCCACTGCATGCACAAGTATTTTCATATTTAGGGAAATGTGAAAATGCCAGCAAGATAGTGGCAATACATCAATACAAGAAGATACACAGCTTTGCATAAGTTCGCCAAGTAGAGGAAATTACAAAGCGTTTTCAAATTGGGCCTTGCTGGAGTTAGAAGCAAACTATGAGGAAGTAAAATAGACCTGCAGTTGCCAAGCATCTTCAGCTCAGCAATCAGAGCAATCCAGAACTTCTGCTAGGACAGCCATAAGCAGAATACTGAGAGGTGGGGCCAGGCATCATTTCCAATTATCTGTACACACTCTCAACCCTGCAATTGTATATGTATATGCCTTCAATTGCACATACTATGGGGAAAAGCCAAACATACAGCTCAACTAAATACACTGACAAGGCAATGGCAAATGATGGGCATCAAAAAGGGATACCCCGAAGTTGAGCTTTGATATTAATACAAGAGGGAAACACCTAAAAATCAGCTTAGAAGGATACAGTGTACCCATATTCAGCATACTTGCTGTAAGAAGCCAAAGCCCAAAGTAAGAGAAGCGGCGATAGTGGAATCCCACAGGGAGGCACAGTACATAGCAAGAAGAGCGAGAGAGAATTTTTCAGGGAGTTTTCAGCATAACAAGCACTTTGTCCCATGATGCTGGGCCACTGGAGTCCAGAAAACGAATACGGCATTAAAGGAACCAAGGGAGCTTCAGGTACAGGAATGAGAGGCAAACATAAGGAAAATTGTGAGTTGGGAAAATAATCACCTTGTTTTCTTGGCAGTTTCCAAAAGGTGAAGAGAGGGGAAATGGGCAAGTGGAAGGAACAGTGAACCACTAGTAGTACGCACATGGAAGCGTCCCCTTCTTTATCCAAATTTTTCGTTTGGTGGATCTCTGGCGGTTTCGGCAGCCCCCGCCACAAGTCACTTCCCCCTCACTCTTTCTGGTTCAGGCCCACCACACAACCTGGCCTGTTTTTTTTTTTTGTTAAGGTGAGTAATATTATATTATCATCATATTATTTGCATTGCTGGTGGCCAAAGTAGGCAATGCGCACACATATACAATTATTCAAAGTCTGCAGAAGAGTAAACCTTACCAAAAAGAAAAGAAACAGCCATGGTTTTTCTCTTTGTTGCCAGTTCTTCTCAAATACTCTCCGGGTCTTTTTTCTTCCATCGAGTGCAATTTTTGGTGGATCTATGTAAATTTTAGGGTTTGTATTAAAGAAAGGAAGGATGATTTCGTAAAATGTGGAGTCAGTGGCTGAGGACTCCCGATGTTTTCGACTCACCGACGTTTCTAATTCATTATCGCTTCCGATGTGTCACCGCGTTGCATCCCCTGTCACCGGCTCAACGACATCT
>JAHLWZ010000526.1:88525-160842 GCA_020536535.1 Pelomyxa schiedti | reverse complement strand
TTACAGAATAGTCACCCTTCTTGCTTGGGGTCTCTTCGGGAATCGAGGTCTTGGCACCCAACATGATTCCGAAGTACTTTGTAGGATACGAAGCAGGACAGTAAAGTGCCTCAGCCACTTTCACGATATTTGAAAGCACGGTCCTCGCACCTCCTCTAATGCCAACCACCTTTTTAATAATAAGTTAATAACTCGCCCATAAGGTAAACAAAATACCTTGATTGACAGATCTGGCCTCTGGTACCTATAGAACGAATCACCTACGGACATCGGAATATTGACCACGGCTCCCGTTGTCTTGTTTGCGGGGCGGGAAGATTTCGTGTTGAGCAAAGCCATCTTTCATGATTGGTAAGATCTTGTTGGTTTGTGTCGGTTGTTGACGACGCTGCCGGTTGTTGCTTGCTTATGTTATATTTTTATACAAATTGTGTGAAAGGGAAAAATTTTTTGTTTTTACATTTGATGGAAATCTCGGTTGGGAATCTGTTGTTCTCAGTTTCTATTGTTCATTTGCACAACTGGCTAAGAAACAGAGAGCGAGAGGGATTTTATGTACACAGCAGCTGGGGTATACAGGTCCACATCCCTACCGATATTTGCACTGTCCTTGAGCCTTATGACTTGCTTCCTTGCCTTTTGAACCAGCAGAGCCCAGTTTGTCTTTGAAGATTGGAACAGTGATTCCAGGAGTGACACCATCAGAACTGTGCACCACAGTTGGTCTCTTCCGTGGCCATAGGCCTCAAGGGGGCACACGGATTCTATGGTGGATGCTGGAACCCCCAGGAGTGATGTTACTGCTGCAATGTCCCAGGTACCATTGGCTTGTTGCTTGGATATTACATTTTCCTGGGAATTATTTCAGAATAGTGGGGAGGGGAAAGGTATTAGATACCAGGGTGAGTCTAGAAACGCCTGAAGGGATGGTAACCTTGATTAGCTTGCCACCACTTCCACTTCCACTACTGCTAGTACTTTTACTCATTTTTTTGGCTTTAACCTTTACATCGGGTCCAATTTGGACCTCAGATTTTTTTACTTCAGCTTTGATCCCAACTGAGGGCTTTTTTACTTCAACTTTGAGAGGAGCTCCTTTCCTCCCAAACAGACCCCCATCCTTTTTTCCAGCCGGTGCAGCTTTGAGTTCAATCTTGATACCAGCTTTGACTTTTTCTAGAGGGGCACTAGTGCTACTGCTGCTGTAACTGCTAGATTTCTTTTTCCCTGCCAGTTCAGGCTTTTTCACCTCAACCTTGACATCGGCTTTGAGAGAAGGTTTGGCTAGTACTGGAGAACTACTCTCGCTCCCACTGTTGGGTTTCATTTTCCCAAATCCAAACCCCACTTTCAATTCAGGTTTTTTCACCTCAACCTTGGGCGCTTTGGCATCAACCTTGACATCATATTTTCCTCTCAGGGGACTGCTGCTGGATGTCTTTTTCCCAAGTCCAAGTTTCACTTTCACCTCAGGCTTTTTCACTGCCACCTTGACATCTGCTTTGGCTTTCGCCACTAGGCTATCAGTGCTGCTTTCAGATTTGCTTTTTTTCCGCTTTTGTGCTTCCACACTGACTTTCACTTCAGGCTTTTTGATTCCAACCCGGACATCAGCTTTGGCCTCACTCTCACTCTTACTTCCACTTCCACTTCCACTTCTACTTCTACTTGTACTTTTACTTCTACTTCTACATCTACTTCCGCTTCTACTTCCGCTTTTGCTCCCTCCAGATTCATATTCAACCCTCACTGAGGGCTTCTTGATTTCAACCTTGACATCAGCTTTGCTGTGGCCGTGTCTTCCCAGGCCAAATTTTCTGGCTGTTCCACGCTTTTTCACAGCAAATTTTACGTCACTGCTACTGCTGCTGCTTCCGCTTTTGTAGATACCAGCCCCAATTGTGGGTCGGTTCTGTGATGCATTGCCTTTTCCTGAGAAGCCAAATCTGAATCCTGGGGACTTTCTGGCCTCAACCTTGACATCAACTTTGGGAAGGGGCAAAGAGACCTCTGCCTTCACCTTTCCTATTGCTATTTAGTACTGAAAAGAGAAAAATAGAAATTGTCGACCACTAGAAGATGAACTGGAAGAAGAGGAAGCTTTGAGTTTTGGCGGAGCCACAGTGGGCAAAATAATGCGCTTCTTTAAACTACTACTGGTAGAAGTTGTAGATGATTTACTTGCTTTCCTTGGTGGAACTTTTTATCTGTTTGTAAAAGAGAAATAAAAGGGTGGAGGCCAATATTACCTGAGCTTGATGGGACGGTAATAGTTTTCATGCTCCCAAGAGTCTCCTCTGATCTGTTTTATATTACATCAACCCAAGTCCATTTAGTTGCAGTCTGTACCTTTTATCGACTGCTGAGAAGGCAGTGAGTGAAGATGCTACATTCCACTTTAGAGAGAGGTCCAAAATTTGTGCATTCAAATCTGGTCTTGAAGACCCACGAATAGTTTCTTCCATTTCCCTTTTCACTTTGATTATTTTCGTTATTTTTCCCTCTTTTCCATACCGTATCAAGACTTTTGCCGCCAATCGGTGAATTGTTTGGCCGTAGATGAGTCGCCCTTATTAAAGGGAACCATAAGTTTGGCACAATTTTTAAAAAAGTCAATGTTCTTACCTTCTTCAAGTGGTATTTCAAAAGAGAGTGGAGTTCCCTCAGGTCCAATACCACTGAGAACAACTGGAAGTGATTTTGAGGAAAAGCTCCATAAATTTTCACCAGGTGGAAACATGGCATATGCCAATAATCTCTCGCCACTAAAAAGAGGGCGAAGATGGGTGGGGGCCTGTGAGGAATGTAGATGGGCGGGCCAGTTAATCGTGACTTGCTTCATCATAGGTTCCAGTGCTCGCTTTGATGTGTAAATTATTGACATGGTTACAATAGTATTGAAAAACCTGCAACTGCAACATGACCTGGAAAAAAAATTAAGAGTGGTAATAGAGGAATGCTGTACTTTCTCTTTTATTTGTGAGGTTTCAGTAATGAACTCAGCTTTTCCTCTTCCTGCTGCAGCTAGTCCACTGACCAGAGTTTGGTCAACCCCCGTGCCAATTCCAAACGTGAACACTGATGTGAAATGAGATGGTAGACAAAATCAGACAATTTACCTCGGGCTCTTTGACAATTCTTGGCAGCTGCATCTATTGTGGCCTCTCTCTTAGAAACGGCACCATCAGTCAAAACAAACACCTTACAGGTATTAGAGTACTTGAGTTGGATTCGCAAAGCTCCTTTACCTGTCTCGGGTACTCATCCTCTACTGGCTCAGTCAACACATTAAGCAAAGGTGCAAGAAGTTCTTGGAATGATTAGACAAAAGTAAAGAACAAGGTGCCTACCAGTTCCACCCAAATTTGCCTTAAGATCTTGAACGTGATTTAAAGCATTTTGTAAACTTGTATCATCATACTTCATGCTAGTTGGAAAAAGCTTTTCAAAGCGATCACCAAATCCAACAACTGATTTCATTTTGGTAAAGACAATTAAAAAAGTGGATGTTGAAGATAACTGTTGAATTTGCAATCCATAGGTAGACTGCGCAAAAATAATGCCATTGTTTCAGAAACCTTAGAGATGGAGGAGCCAGCCATTGACCCAGACCTTCTCCAATGAATGAAAATCAAAGTGCTCGAGAACTACCGATCTATCAGGAACACTATTTCTCCACTTGGCTCCAATAAATCAGAGTCTATATTTGCCCAGCTAGGAAAAAATGTAACAAGTGCAGCAAGTGAACCATCTGGGGCACTTTCAATAGCAGCAGCTGGTCTATGCTGTTCCCGTGAAGATATTTTACATTCAAACGAATTGCCCCAGAGTCCTGTGTTGTTGGTAATAGGTAATGGAATTTTCTGATTGAGTACCATGTGCTCCCTTCCAAATTGCTTCTTTTTGGAAAGGGTTGGTTGATGGAAGGATCTGGATGTGACGTCAATGAAATAGAGGCAAGTACTGAAAAACCTGGAATGTATCTGAATGCGAAGTACACACAACATCCTTGATGGGGAATGTTGTCATTACTAACATCTTGATTGAAAGAGGGACAGGATCACGTGGGAAAAGCCCCACAGGAAGTGAAAATATGGTGTCCTCTAGGTCTGTTTCTAGCTCCATCACACAGGTTATTGTTACTAGAAAAACAACAATGAGCATTCAACAACAAAAAGAGAAAAACTTTTGGCTGTTTGTCCGACAGGTAAGTTTCCTAAATAATGTTAAAAGAGAAGAAAACCATTTCAAACTGAGAATAACCAACGGAGATCTTAAACATTTTGCGTTTGTCATTTGACACTTCCCCAAGGAATGCCCCGTGTCCTGTGAAGAGTATAAAATCCAACTACCTACTGGTAAACAAACCTGAAGCCTTTTTTTTTTGTTTTGTTTTGTTTTGGAATGAATGAGCTAATGCCTTTAACACAAGATACACACAATGGCATCGTCATATTTATTGACAGCTTTGGTTTTTTCTTCCAACTATGATGACGTGAATTTTGAGGTTGGTGAAAACTGACTTTCCTTGGCCACAATTTCTTTTCCATTGATTTCAGCAATGAATTCTACAATAGCCAGACTTTCAAAAAGAGGGAACTCGTATCTGAAGAAAGGTAAGGGAAAAAATTGTTCCACCGAAACAACAGGGTTCCTACACAGCCTCAATCGGAGAGCCCGTCGTATTCTGGTACGTCTGTGCCATCTTCACCTCTGCACACAAGTCCATAATCTTGGCCTCAATCTCAATTTCGGTGATGCATCTTGACAGCTGGGATGCCTTTGCCGACAACTTCCACGCCCCAACTCCCCACCTCTTATCGCTTCCACTAGAAGATGTATCCGTGCTGCTGCTGCTGCTGCTACTACTACTTCTCTTCTTTCCACCCATCATGGTTGTGGTCCCGCTGAAAGTACTAGTGCCCATAGCCGCGTTTGCAGCTGCGTAATCAACCATCCCACCGTTTCCAGGCCCACTGGGATTGGGTAATCGGACCTTCACACCTTTGTATGCCGATGAAGAAGACGAAGAAGACGACGACGACGACCCTGAACGTTGATATACAGGCGCGGTACCTTGATTCAGGCGCCTAGCCCTCGAACCATCTGTGTGTGATGAAAGCACCGGTGAGTTTTTTTTTGGTGGTCGGTTCTCTCGTAACCAAAGTACACACGTGTTTGTCCCATACTCCCAACGACACTTCCCCAACCGACTTCTGTTTTTCAGGATTCCACGAAGAAAATGCTTCTTCAAACTGCTTCGGACGAATAAGCAAGTTTTTTGCCTCGAATCATTTTTTTTTAGCTGCTATTTGATGCCTCGGTGGTTGTTGCCTCTGTTGATGTTGTTGGTGCTGTTGTGGCTGTTGGTGGTGATGTTGCGGTTGCTGTGCCTTCCCTTTGTTTTTTGTAGAATGTTAGTAAATGGGAAACTGAGCTTGCACTTACTTTCGCTTTGCAAGCTTCATTTGAAGTTCAGAGAGTGGTGCATCACCTCCCTCTTTCTTTGTCACAGGCACGGTGGTTTTGCGGAGAACTACTGAACCTGGGGCTATCAGTGCCGGAGAACTGAGCGAGACTCCAGTGGAAGCAAGTCCGCCACTTCCGCGCAGGGCAGCTGATGTAATTGAAGGGTGGGGCAGTGCTGGATTTGTGTTTCTGGGTGATTCTGTTTTTTCTGCTGAATTGACTGGGCGGCCACCGGGTTGCCGGTTTTCGGGTGCCGGGCTTTGCCGGTCAGTTAGGGGCTTCAGTTTAACAGCTCCGGGTTGTATCAGGGCTATCATAGGCTGTGAGGGCTTGAGGGGTGGTGTGGAAGTTGTGACTTGTGGAGGTGGTTGTGGGTCCATAATGTGTTGCTCGGGCCCTGGAGACTCACTATTTTTCCTCTTCTCTCCTATTTTATCCTTTTTGTCTCTCTTCTCTGCCTTAGCCGCTTCCTTTTTGGCTTTCCGCTCAGCTTCCTCTCTTTCTTTCTTTTCTCGTTCTTCTTTCTCTCTCCGTTCCTTTTCTTCCTTTTCCTTTCTTTCTTTTTCCTTTTTCATTGCCTTGGCTAGAGCTTTGTCAGAGTCCCTTGCAGAAGAAGTTACCTTGCCTGATTCTCTAAGAGCTTTATCAG
This sequence comes from Pelomyxa schiedti, assembly GCA_020536535.1. Taxonomy (NCBI): domain Eukaryota; phylum Evosea; order Pelobiontida; family Pelomyxidae; genus Pelomyxa; species Pelomyxa schiedti. Next base: position 154,724 of record JAHLWZ010000526.1, on the reverse strand, counting down.
AATCTCTCAATTTGCTTGTAGTATCCTCAGGAGTAGTTGATGCTGGTGCAGCTGAGGGTGTAGTAGTTGTGGAGGTTGTTGTTGCTGTCGCTGTTGCTGTTGCTGTAGTTGGTGGTAATTGAGGAGCGCTAGGGGTTGCAGCAGTGGCAGCACTGGCTTTGAGGGCTGCTTTTTCTTTTTGTTTCTAATGGTTCTTAGTACAAGGAAAATAAAGTGCACATACAAGTTCCCAATCAGCTATCTCCTTTGGAACACCCTTTTTTCTATTGGTATGAAATGGGCAAAGTAAAGCTTCCATACCGCAAAAATGGTATCAAAGCTATTAATCATCGATTCACAAACGTAATTAATGCCCTCAGAGTTGGCAGCAATAGCCATAGTTTCCTCTCGTGGCCGTAGAATTGTAGGGCCAAATACAACAGCAAGATTGCGGGATGTCATAAGATTCTCACTACTGCGGGCAGATACCTAAAAGTGGAGCACTTTATTCATTGGTCCCTTGTCATACATTATTAATTGAGGGAAAAGAACTTTGGTCAAGTACGACATTAGGCAGTACAGTGTGAACCTATTTACATGAGGTAGCTTAGTGACTAATGCGGTGAGTTTCTCGGCAACAGCCGTTCCAGATTCTTTGGATATGTTACTTTTTTGTTAGATACCAGAAAACTACTTGTTGCTTCAACGAATGAATCAAATAAGTCAAATGTTAAGAGAGGATCTGGCAGCTCCCTGAGATAAAGTTTTAGAATATTTGCAGCTGGATGAGGTTCGGAAAACGTTTCAAAATCAGGAACAACCCCTTTTGAAATGTTGGATACATAAGTGAGAGGAGGGAATGACCTTTATTGAATTGCTCCTTAAGCGTTTGAACAACAGATCCAGTTGCGGAAATTCGAAAGATGCCATTGGCTGAAACGGCTACATAAAATATAAGTACGAATACGACACCAGGAGACGAAGTACAAACCGTCATGTGAATCAAGGTATTCAAGGGCTTTTTGGATGGGTGCCGGGCAATGAGACCCAGATTTTTTGAAACCAATCCACAAAGGTACCCCAAATAAAATTGGGCTCGCTACAGGAAGGAGTCACAAACGTTTGAGAGGCCGAAGCTTAATAACCTATTTGTATGGCAGCTTCTAAGGAATTTACCCACATATTGAGTTCCTCTTGGGACACACAACACATGAATATGTCTTTTGGTTTTTTGTCGTTTGGATTGCATAGTCGGAATCCAAACGGAGCTGTTTTAGGGCACTCCTTCTTATCCAATTCCTAGGAATTTTAACATAAAAAAAAGAGAGGAAGAGTATTTTTGGCACACTTTTAAACGCCAAACATCCAAAGAGGCCGACAAAGCTTCAGGTTCAGTCTGTGCAATCAGGTCACACAAACAAACATAAAAGAGTTGAAGAAGCATAACAGAAGGAAAGAAAGAAAGAACAAAGAACCAGGACACCAACCGGGGAAATGAAGCACCTCACAACGCCGTTCTCCAACACAGTCAACATTCTGGACCACTTCTTGACTTTTCCACCCTTCACTTCCAACTCACCAACCTGTGCTGGGTCATCGTCCCCATTCACTATCATATTCTGTGCTCCCCCTCCCGTCCCGTCCATTCCCTCCCCTGTTACTGCCTATTCTGCCCCAATAGTCCCTTGGTTAATGCAATTTTTTTTTTTAAAAAAAGTAAAAGACCCAACACGACGTTCGAGGGGAAATTTTTTTTTATAGTAATAAAATTCGAAGGCGAACCGCCACTGAGGTGTTGCCCTCGCTTGGTTTTTTGTTTTTTTTTTTTTTCTTTCTTTGATCAGTCCGGCACAACGCTCAACAACAGCAGCGAAAAAAAAATCAGGTGCTGAGGTTTGAGAGTGCCCTTTTTTTCTCCAGATTTCTGAATCTGATCACTCTGTTTTTTTTTTGTTCCGCTTGATTATTGGCCACTGAAGAGGGATCGTAGTAACGGCCTCGTCACCGTGATGGGGTAACTTCTCCCTCATTGTGTCCAAGGGCTCGACATCACTGTGTTTCACAAATTGAAAATGAAGACTGCAGCGGACTTTGTGGTGGAGTTCTTCGCGAGGCACGGCGTGCAACGGGCTTATGGGTACCTAGGCGGGCCAATCACGCCGCTCGTAACCGCGTTCGAGTCGAGGAAGAAGTCGGAGGTTCGAGGCTCGGCCCCGCCCATTGATTTTGTTGTCGTACGAAACGAATGTAATGCTGCATTTGCTGCCTCTGCTGAAGCCAAGTTGACTGGTCATTGTTCACTCTGTGTGGTGACTGCTGGTCCTGGTATGCATTTCTAGTATTGTGTCTATATATAGAACAATTTTGTGTTGTTAAGCTTTTTTTTTTTGGTATATCTGTTAAGTGCTTTTTGTTTTATTAATGCTTGGTATTCTTTTGGAAAAAGGTCTTGTTAATGCTGTTGCGGGGTTGGCTGATGCACATACTGATCATGCACCTGTTGTTTGCATTTCTGGTGACCTTCCATCAGTGTGTTACTAATCGCATTCAAATGTTATCTGACCCAACTTTCATACAGCGCCGTCGTGGATTCAGTCGTGAGTTCCAATTTACTGACCAAGCAAAAGTTGTTCAAGCTGTTACTCTATCAAGTGTTTCAGTGTCTCACCCTGAGGCCCTTCCATCTGTACTTTTGGTGCGCAGGGTTTTCCTTCCACCTTTTGTTTCTTTTTCGTTTGTGGATGAATGTTTTGTAACAATATTTGCTATAGGAAGCTTTTGTGAAGGCGTCTACCTTTCACGATGTTGTCCACATTTCTGTGCCTCGAGATTTTTGGAGTTATGACATTTCCTCAAGTTCAGTATTTGAAAAGGTATTGCCCTCAAAAGATGTACTGTCTAACAATTGAACCAGGCTCTTCAACTGAAATCATGGGAGAATCCAATGCAACTCGTACATCCTGATGATAACTTGCTAGATAAAGTGGCAGAAATACTTAAAGCATCCCTCCAACATGTTGTATCACTCTTACGAGTATTCCAATAACTCTGAGTCATAGAATCTGGTAATTGCTGTGGGCTTGAGGGCACGTGGAAGTGGGAAGTATATTGCACAACTGGCGGAAAATTTACAGGCACCCGTGTTGTATGAGTTGGATGGCAAAGGTGTCGTGTCGGACAGCCATCCGAACGTCATTGGAGTACTAGGAATATTTGGCTTACCGGTATGAGCTGCAGTGCAAGACAGTCCAATAACCCAATCCAGGCTTCTGAGATTTCATTGTCAGTGATCAACAAAGCTTCTTATGTGCTCAGCATTGGCGTTTCCAATTTAAGTCCGTTCACTATGTCATCGGACGGAAATCAGATTAGGAAAGTTATTGGCATATGTTGCTGCTCGTCTACTTTGATACCCTTCACAACTGAATCAGCGGTTGTGGGCAACATCAGTGAATCCGTGAACTCCCTTCTTAATCGTTTTCCAGCTAAGGTTGAATCACCTAAACAAATGGAATTTTTGACAGAAGCCCAAAGAATGAAGGTGCACGTTTGCCCTTTTTTCCTTTTTCGAACTTTTTATGTAGGTTTCGTTTATGAAGGAGTACCGTGCCATGAGCAAGCATTTTTCTGATCACTATGCGCACCCTATAAAATTTCTTATTGCTTTACACAAGCAACTGAAAAAGCGCACAAATTCACGATTGGTTGGTTCCTGTTACCTGTGCCATATTTTTACTTACTTTTCCTTCTGTAGTGCCTTGATATCGGGGATAACACTAGTATAGAAAGTTGCGAACTCCTTTTCACACTAAAATTACTTAGTTTGGGCCGCCCACTTCTTGAGGTTCACAGGGGAGGAAAGATTGATTAATAGTGTGCACATGGGAGCAATGGGATGGAGCATACCCTCATCAATTGCATGCAAGATGACCGAACCCAACTCTACTGTCATAGGTTCTCCTGTAATTCCAACAGAATATTATGGATTTACCTTATTCAGGACTCACTGGTGACGGTGGTGCGCAAATGACACTGGAAGAGCTTGGAACAGCCATACAAGTAGCAACCCCTTCCAAATTAATCCATGCTCATCCCAATTTACTATGTACCAACCAACCCCGTACAGTACCACCTGCCCATATTGTTCATAATATTTGACAACAGCAAGCTTCAGCACATGCGGGATTCGCCCTACGTTGGCATTACCAATCCGGATTTCGCTGCTGTGGGCCGTGCATACGGCGCCATGGGCCTCAGAATCGGCCAGAAGTGTTCCCAATGCACATCAGTCACAGCGGAACCCTGTCCCACTCCAAGTGCCACTGAGCCGGAAGCAGAACCGAGTTCCAAGCCAAAGCCTAGTTCCAAGTGCTGCTATGGTGTGGACAAGGAAGGAATCACTAGTGCCTTGCAGGATGCCCTTGCCTATGTGGATAGTGGTGCTGGACCGGCTATTCTCAGCGTAACTCTTGACCCAGCTTTGGATGCTCCTATGGCCTCTGTTTGGTCCTGATTGATTCTTTGACACCCGGACCTGTAGGACTTGAATGTAACCAATGTATGGGGAAAGACTGTTGTGAGTCAATAATAAACTTTTTTTCTTATTTTTTTGTTAAAGTTCGTCGTGGGTGTGTTCTTTTTGGTGTGCAAGGGCCTTGTGTATCGTGTTCATTGTTACGAGAAGGCTATCGGCCGTGAGGGTAAAGTTTTGATGAAAAGCCGCAGTTATGGGTAGCAGCCATAAGTCCAGTTCCATAGCGGAAACCTACTTTGGGTTAAATATTCCCTCTAGTAGAAGAAGAGTACAATGTGCCCAAAATTCTGATCAACGTTTGGCTCCAATGGAAACAGAAGTACTTGAGTTCGCGGGGTACAAAAGATTAAATTGGCAAGTGATGCACCATGACCAGAGACTACAAGTCTAGGAAATGTAAGAAGGAGCAAAGTGTGCAAAAAAAAAATTACTTGGCTCTTCTGAAAGTTCGGGCTTGCTCAAGTATTCCTTGAGAGGTGCCCAAAAATGATACAACGTGATAAGACGGTAATTCAGACCTCATAGTTGAAAGTAGTTTCTCCTTAAAAGAAAGAAGCCAAGGGGTTGGTGACGGGATAAAATAATATAAATTGAGAAGTACCTCTCCAATTATATTTCGGCTGCTCACATCACCTCGTGATACTAAAATTATTAGAGGAGGTTCCTTTGGGTCCAATGGGTGTAATCTGTCTATGCAGCCCCACATCTCTCGTTGAACAAGCTTGAGAGCAGCCCGGGAGGGTTGATATGCAGCCCAAGGGTCATACAGGTAATGGTCCTTCACTGTTTCGTCGATAGGAAATTGGGGTGGTGGAGGTGATAGCCGCTGCCAGTCAGCAATGTAGAGTTTGGGAACGTGCAATGTGTAATTCTTCTCAACTACGATGATGCGATCCGTTAATCCAAAAAGGGTTACAATCTCAGAAACGAAGCGATTGTGCCCTGGTACTGCAACAACCACGGACTCACCATCTGGGGTATACAAAAGAAACTCACGTAGCAGCATTAGCCGTCCCAAAGCTTCAGCAACGAAATGGTAATAGTTATTATGCTGACAACTGGTGAGTTGTATGGAGCAAACGGGGGAGTACTGTTTGGCTGAACATTAGTGCAACAGAGACTAATGGCAGTTCCACAATTTTCTGGGACAGAGCTTCTGGTAATTCATTAACTCTCGCATTAGCTTCGTGACCACCACTATAGAAAAAGCAACGATCGAAAACTACACCACTCTCCCCACCGATAAATCTGCATGGATTAAGGAAAAATAGGAAAGAGAGAAAAAGTGTGGCAGCCTGTGGTTTGGTTAAGGAAGAAAATAGGAAACAAGTCATACGCATCACTGATTTCAATAATGTAGGACTCTTTCTCCAGGTATTGCAGGGGCATGGGAAAGCCTTCGATTTCAGAATAAGGTCTATTTCTCCCATAGCCTTCACCCCCACTGACTACAGTTTTCATGACCACATTCCTGGGGAGGGAACCTTGCCACCCAGTTGCCACTTGATAATACTTGCTTGGGCAAGTAGCCAGCTGAGAAAGTGTACTGGTGGCACATGTGGGGTTCTGGGTTCCACACATACATGATTTCAGAAAGTTGGAAGCTTCGGGACTGTGTTTTGTGCAGTGACCAACAATATGAGCGGCGAAACAACTGTCAATTGTGTTGGAATTGGATCTCAGTAGAGATAACGCATGGAAGCAATCCCCGCTGCCCCAGAAAGCTTTAAAAAACCCCAAGAAGTCAGGTTCAACATTTCCCCCCTTTTTTGTGTACTTTCTATGAGAAACGATATCAGTTGGTCTACACTGGTTTTTTGCAAGGATAGGCCAGCTAGAGTAAGGTTATATGTGTTCCAAAGAAAGGGAAGTGCTTCGTGGTATCTTTTATGGTGAACATAGGACTACAAAGTAACAAGACTACTTGTGATGGGACTTGAGAAGAAATCCCATATAAAACTGAGCATCCAGAGAATTTGGATTTAGAACTGCAGATACCCTACACGGCTCATACGCCTACAAATGGCTGAGAAGCCCACACTCATGAGAGTAAATACATTTGAAAAAGCCCTGTCATTGGATGCTACAGAATCGGTTTCTGGCCCCTTTGGAGCCTTCATGTACATCTTCAGCCTCGTTTCACACAACCTCATTTTTGAAGTTGGGCTCGCCAAAATGGAATCCGCTTGCGTGTAGACTTCATCAACCCTATCCTCCATCCCAGCCATTTCCAAAACACTCCCATAATCCATCCATGCTTGTTCCACACTAGGCACCACTTTCACTATATCCGCGAAAATCCCAGCAGATTCTTCATACCTTACCAATAACTAAGCAAACAAAAAGGAGAAAGCACAAAAATAATAAACAACATGTCAACAACAAAACTTTGATGCTATCAACCTCTCTTCGGACGCCAATTGGATTGCACGACGGTAAGCGTTAGATAATAACTCCCTCGCGTTGTTTCGCGTCGCCGAAGCGAAGTCGTCGGCAAATGCAACCAGAGGTATCGCCAGCAGCAGCACCGAGAGGCCCTTCATGCGAAAACGAACCTTGAATTATAGAATAGAATCATCTATCGCCAGATCTGTACACCGAGGCTATACTTGGCCACATAATTGGGTCTGTCTGCTCAAGGGTTGTTTTTTAATCGAAGCAATTGAAGAAGGGGACCACGTCAAGGGACGATGAAATTTCGTTGAAACCGGATTAAAAAGCTTTTAACAACAAAGGAACAAAATATCAAAAAAACAAATAAAAAACCAAACCGAAAAGCCAAGCGACAAGCGAATAACGCTAAAATGCCGTCAGCAAAGTGCGCCATTTGCTCAAAGACCGCCTATCCCCTTGAGTCCTTCAACGCCATCGAAAAGACCTACCACAAGGACTGCTTCAAATGTATATTTTTTTTTTTTGTTTCGTATCGTAACTTTTGCTCCTCCACCAACTCGTTTTCTCTCTTTCCTTTCTATTTGCTTTAGTGACGAGTGAGGATTAACGGGTTTTTTTCTTTTGACAGGCGAGACATGCAAACTGAAACTCAACTTGACCAACTTCAAGGGACTTGATGGCAAGATCTACTGCGCCCTCCACGTCCCCAAGGCCAAGGCCACCCAAGTTACCGACAGTGTTGCCATCAAGAACGCCACAAGTACTTTCCCTCTTCTTATATCTCTAGATAACAACAGCCCTCTAACCCACAATCCCCTTTCACCGCAACAGACGCCCCAAGGAGAACCGCTGAGAGCCTCGGCACAGTCCAGAAGGGAACCGGCGGCAAACCCCAAATTCAGACATTCGGAGCCGTCGAGGGAGGCACAGGCGAGGGAGCACCAGCAGATGCCCCAGCCGACGGATCAGAGGGAGCACCAGCGGATGCCCCAGTTGACACACCAACAGATGCCCCAGTTGACGAGCCCGCACCCGAGGGTGACGGCGCCACCGGCTATTGAGATAGGAGCCTAGATGCTTTCCATTCTCCTCTTGTCCTGGTATTTCTAGGAGGTCAAGAAAAATAAAACAGTTTTCTTGTCAATCTTTCTTTCCTTTGTATTTTCTTTGGTCTATGTTTTGATTTTATTCTTTTTATGCTTGGTCCAGCCTCTTCGAGAGGCATCAGTCTTTCGGGGAAGGCAAAACTACATGTGAAACAAGAAAGGATTGGAGCTTCACCGTAAGTCGTTGTCCTTCCCTGCGACTGCTGTTGATTATTTGTTTATTCTTTTTTCTCAGTGTTGCCCTGCCTTGGCGTTAATTGCCGGTTGGCACTTCAAACTGTGTTGGCTGTTTGAATTCCTAAAAAAAAAGCAAGAAAACATAAAAAAATCAGATCTCGAACCATCACAAAAAGAATAAAAAAAAAAAATAAAACCAACACAAACGCAGGACCACAAGGGGTGGATGGTGGAGCCACAAGGAAACACCGCAAACAACGCAATGCGGTGGGTTTCTAGCATTGTTGACGACGATAACGAATCTCCCGTTGTCCACAACACCCCTCCGCGTAACACCTCCCTTGCCAATAACACGGCAAAGACTCCCAGTTCGCCACACACAACTCGCTTGGTTAGTGGAAGGCCCCCACCCGTGAATCTTCTTGGTGATGAGCATGATTTCAGAGGTGATTTGGTGCAACGAAGCACTTCTGCACCCCCGTCTTTGGTTCCTGATGTGCGTAAATGCTCCACGCCTTACTATTTCTGATTGTGGTTTTTTGCTTTGTTTTTAACCTTCTTGTAGCAAGTGCACACGCCTGACCCAATTTATGCTGACTTGACCTCTCAAGAATTTCGCATGGTCGCACTTCTCAATTACAACCTGTCATTAATTTAACACAAGGATCCCGTCTACCATCAATACTACTTCTCGCGTAGGCCCATAGATCATCGCCTTCCCCCACCCATAGCAGCCTGGAATTGGCAACCTGATTCAAGGATAGGCGCTAGTATTACTGCTTTAGAACCACGAAAGGAAAAAGTGCTCGTTGTTGGTGGAAGTGCAAACTCCCCAGCCAAGCCAATGGTACTTTTTATTTTATCCATAGAGTGATTTACCTTTTGCAGCCACCAAGGCAGGACAACAAAGTGTGGGGATTTGACCCTGATTCTAATGGCTCTCCCACTACAGCTTCTGTGCAACCAAAATCTGTATTGACCCTCTGGAAGTACATATGTTTCTTCCTCACCTCACTAGGTTTTGGAAAAAATTCAACATGATTTCCCCAGGACACCATCACCGGTGTACCAAAAGGTGCGCTCTAATGGAGATTCTGTGCCGGACGTTGGTCAAGAGCCCGAGGTGCAGCTTGTTTCGTTTTATATTTGAGTGACCGTTTTCCTTTTTCCCCCTTTCCAGAAACGCGTACCCACTGCTACTCCACCAATTCAACCAATGACGAACCCCTTAGCTAATCAGATGCCAACAGGAAAGCCTTTCAAGACGGGACCCCCTTTTTCCCCTCCTCAGACAATTTTTACTCCACAACAACCAACTGCACAGCCTCCCTTGTGGGTTCCTGATCCCACACCCCCTGGTAACTTTAGATATCAGCCTACTCCCACTACCACGGGGTATGAAATAACTTACCTGGAGGACAACATGTCACGGCTGTCTTTCGAGAACCAGGTTTGAATTGTATGCCGTGGGGAATCTAACATATTTACAGCAACCCAGTGCACTTCCACCCAATTTTGTCCCACCTGGGACGTATTTTCCTGAAGCACCTCCCCAGGGTGGTTATACGCCATACAGCCCCCCCCCTTCAATTCCAGCTACGACATTCCCCAGTAAGCCTCTGAACCCATCACCTGGTCATCAATACCAGGCCTACCCATCAACACCCCCTAATGTATTACCGCGCGATCCTCTTCCGATACGACTTCCTCCTGTAACTGCGACTCCACATGATGTGTACACGCCTATGGGGCCGCCCACAACACCTATCGCACCCATCGACATAGTGATTCACAGGGTGTGTATTACGCCCCATCCTCCCCCCTGTGGTAACATTACATATAGGGTTCACAAGGAATTGAAGTACCGCAGTACCCTCGGCCTGCATTCCCCCCTCGTAAAGATCTTGGTTTTGAAACCTCTTTTCTACCACCTGCTAATAACATCAACTGTTAACAGCCTGGGGACGGGAGGAGCCTGCGAACTTTATTCCTGCCACAAGCTCTTTCTTGGATGAATTACGAAGTAACAAAGGACGCAATTTTTCTCTTGGGGTATGACCAATTCTACTTCTCCTTTGTGTGATGGTAAAAACAGGATATAATTGGACACGTTGCTGAAGTATCACAGGTGCGGCCTTGCGGTTTTTTCTTCCCTTCGTAACTGCGCTCTAGGACCAGCATGGTTCTCGATTTATTCAACAAAAACTTGAATCTGCAACGTGATTATTTCCATAGAAAATTTAACCGTCTTACCTCCTTTGTAGTGCGCATGAAAAGCAGCTTGTTTTTAAAGAAATAATTCTGGGTGCACAGTCTTTGATAAGCGACGTATTTGGAAATTATGTTATTCAGAAATTCTTTGAGCATGGTTATTTCTGAACTCCTGGCATTTAATTCAAATAACTGTATAAAAAGGTACGGAGGAGCAACGTAAGCAACTAGCACAAGCTCTCAAAGGATCAGTTGTTGCCCTTTCTGTACAAATGTACGGATGTAGAGTCATTCAAAAAGCCCTTGAGCATGTTGATGTTAACATGCAAGAACAGATCGTGAGAGAGCTTGACGGTTTGTGCGTGCCTTTAAGAAACGGAATGACAAAAGCACAGGTCAAGTACTTAAATGCGTGCAAGATCAAAATGGCAATCATGTAATTCAAAAGTGCATTGAATGTGTTCGACCGGAACACATTCAGTTCATTGTCGACTCCTTCCGAGGCCAGGTAGGAAACCTTGCTCAGCATCCCTATGGTTGCCGTGTTATCCAAAGAATTCTAGAGCACTGCAGTGAAGTTCAAACGGTAATCGTTGTGTTTCTCCATTCTTTCTCCAACATATTAGTAGAGACCTATACTTGAGGAACTTCTCAATTATATCCCAATATTAGTGCAGGATCAATATGGCAACTACGTTATCCAGCATATTTTGGAGCATGGGCAACCAGACCAAAAATCACGCATCATCTCCCAATTAGCTGGACAGTATGTGCAGTTGAGTCAACATAAGTTTGCCAGGTAAGGACTTTACAACCCACCACAACTCACTGACGCTACATCAGTAACGTTGTTGAGAAATGCGTACAATTCGCGAATCCTTCTGAGCGGTCAGCCCTGATTATGGAGTTATTGGGACCACGACAAGACGGGGCACCTATGCTAATCATGGTGAAGGATGCTTTTGCCAACTATGTGGTTCAGAAATTACTGGACATTGCCACAGAAGATCAAAGAGACATCCTGATCAGCAAGATTAAGCCACACATCCCAGCTTTGCGTAAGGTGACTTATGCAAAGCACATCATTACACGCATAGAGAAAACCGGCAAGCTGGGGCCACAGCAGTTTTACTGATCCGCGGTGCTCCACCCTGCATTTCTCCTCCCCTATGAGTGTGTTTCATATCTTGAGACTGCTTTTTGTTACCTATGTACCATCATGTGACAGCATTATTCTGTGAAATTTGTCTTTATGTATCACTGATAAAAAACCCAAAAAACTTTTTCCCTAATTTAATTACTTTGATTTTACTCTTCGTAACTACGGCATGCGTCCAGCCGACAACAGGCACACACCGGCACCACCAAATGCAAACGCCAACAAGGACGATGACCCGCGGTTGGCCGAGGACGACCCGCTTGTTGTAAATACACTGGGGGCGCTGTCTGGGGTTATGGGAGGGAAGGTCAAGCTAGGTGCCGCGCATTTGACGAGGCCGCCCTTCAAGGTTGTCCACCCTGTCGTTGTGGCTGTGATGAAATCCACCGGATATCTCGAGGATATTTTGACTGCCGCGGACAGGGACCTGGCGAATGTGGTTCGGTTTTTGTTCTCCTATTAGGGCTATAATATAATACGTAGTTATCTCCGAATTGTTGCTCTCTCGTTACTTCCATCTTATTATGTGTATGTAGTCCTTGGACAAGCAGCACAAGATAGACTTCTTGCAAAAGGTTATTACAAAGGTGGAGCGTGACAGTGGACAACAAAATGTAGTGAGTGCAAAAATGATTGTTGGTGGACAGGAAATCCCCAAGACTTTGAGATTTTTGCAAGTCCTCTCGGCCAACGCCGCACAAGTACTCTTTTCCATGACATATTTTTCTCCCTAATAAATTTCTCCCTTAGTACCAGAATTCACAACCAAGGAGACCACAACCGGTGAAGCCTGCCACAGAGGTTTTTCAGACCTTCTTTTTTCTAATATCTTATTATGCCTTTTTTCCCCTACAGAAGCCACCAGGTACCACCTCTGCATCCTCTAACCCACCCAAACAAACCAGTACTGCACCTGCTCAGCCTCAACCTCAGCGACCTATACCCCAACAAGCACAAAAACCAACTCCACAACAGCCTCAACCACAGAGACCAGTCTCACAACAACCCCAAAAACCAACCGCTCAACAGCCCTCTGCGGCACAGTCCCAACCACAAGTATCTCTGAAATCTCCCCCTCAAACCCAAAACTCTGTGGCTACACCACAGACTACTCAACAAACCCAAGTACCTGTAAATAGAGCGTCTCCACAACCGGCACAACAACAACAACCTTCCAGACCACAGGCAGTTGCCCCTGCCCAAAACCAGGCAACAGTGGCAACGCCACTAACCCAACAAAGTCCACAAACGGTAAAGGTGCAGCACCCTCAACCGCAGCAGCCCCAACAAAATGTCAGCCCACAGCAATCACAAAACTCACTGCCTGCCAAAAACCTTCAGGCTACACCTGCTCCAACAACTGCAACACAACAGCAAGCACAGCAGAAAACTGCACAACAACAGACACAGCGGCAACCCCCCCCAGCACAACAACTACAAGGACAGCAATCACAAGTACCGCAACAACAAGTCCAACCACAAACTAGACAAAATCCCCAAGGTCAGAATCAGGCTACATTAAAAATATCACCTCAACAACCTGCTGTGATTCGCTCCCCTTCTCCAAAACCTCAACAACTCTCCTCTCAACAGTTGTCACAACCAGCAACTGTTATTCGAGCACCTTCACCACAAATATCCCCACCACAACTTCGTCAACAACAGGTGCCTCAACAACAAATACCCCAACAAGCCAGAACATCCCAGCCTCAACAGATCACAGCACAACCTCCAAAGCCAGTTCCACACCAACCACTGGAATCAAACGAAAACCCTCAAAATGCCGCAAGGTACAGGCATCATTACCTTACACTCATAACTCGATTTCAGAGCAAATGAAGAACGAACACCTTCAGGAAAAGAGAGGACACAATCTGGAAAAGAGCGTACCTTGTCTGGGAAGACAAGTTCTACTCCTACAATTAGCAAGTATCTCTCTTTATTTAAGCTGAGCCATTCCCAAATTCGCGAAAAGAAATGCTACCGGAATTGTTTCAGAAAATGCTGGCGACCAAGAAGACGACCGGGCATTCATTGAAGTTCCAACATCCACTGACACAGATAGTATTCAACAGACTTCCTCAGTTCCCATATCACAGAAAATGTTGGACACCAAGGGTTTCCTCCCTAAACCCTTTTTCGTCCCTCATACGATTTGCTAGGAGTTGTTTGGGACACACTTAATACTGTAAATGAACTATCCAATGTGAGAATCCCAAATTACCTTTTAACAGTAACCCAAGCACTAGACACCAGGAACCAAGTCCCCAACACAAAAAAGGTCCGCTGGTGCAGCAGAAATCAAACGGGAAAAAATGAAAAAAGATGTATGTTTGAAAATCAAACCAAAACAAACAAAGTTACACTACACTCTTCCCATTAGCTCCCAACAAACTCACTGACTGCTACACTCTCAGCTCACCGCCTTAGGGGAAAACATCAAAGGCGTTTGCCAAAATGTCCAACCCCTAGGCCGAGCAATGGACTACCTTCAAGAGGACATTGATGCCATGGACACCCAACTTGCCTCTTGGCGTCGTCTCTCTGAGACATACTCCCAGGCAATGGAGGCACAAGAACGGTACCAATAATACCCCCCTATCAACCTAAAAATCATAGTAACTAAAATCTAAAACGAAAACATTGAGTGACAATTCTGTCTTTCAGAGCAATGAAGGCAGCTTTGCAGCCGTATCATGCGCGCATACAACAACAGGACCAACAGATAGCAAATCAGAGAGCAAAGATTCTGGCTCTCAAGGCAACAATCAACAACAACAACGAAAGGATTGAGCAACTCTTGAACTCTGTTGTCTCTACACACCTGTAGATTATTTTGGTGGTTTTTTGTAGTAAAAGCTGATGATATAACAAAAAAAAGAACAACTCCTACAGTCAACTCTAAGTTTTTTTTGAAAATTTGAGGATGTTGGACCATGTCTTGGTGGATTTTGTCCCCGTCCCAGGTTGTGTGGGGTGGATCAGTGCATCCAGTTCTGGTGGTAAAATGGTAAAATGAATCATTTCAACTAGGGAGTGGGAGGTACCTGATATCATGTTCGTAATCAGTGGTTTGAAGCCTGACTCCATGTAGGGGGTATCATTCAAGAGGAATTTCAAGCCTGGTAGGATGAACTTTTCAATAGCATCCTCATCGACAGCTGAATGAAAAAGTGTGCATAATTTTTATTGCACAAGAAAATCATACTGCAGCCATTGAAGGCACGAAATGCTTCAAATAATGCCTGACCAGTTTCTCCTCGTTCTTTCTCAACTTTGGCTTCATTATTTCCTGCTGCTATGGCTACAAGCTGTTTCAAAATGACTTGGAGAGCAGAATGAGACAGCAAGTTGAGTTACGTGGGAAATACATGCTCTAAAATTGTCTGAGACATACGGTATAATATTCCTGAATGTTTGGCAAAGCTCTAGCCTCATCACGCCCGCTCTATCTTCTGCTAATACCTGAAGAGCAGCTACGAGTTTGTTCCCAATCTCCTTATTGTCAGGGGGAACAGGACAGATGGATGCTGCACCAAGTGCTGCAATACATCCCCTCCGAACAGATCGCTCTGGATCAGATGACAGTGTGATGAGTGAAGGAACAATATGTGTCATCACGAGCTCGGGGGGTTGTATTAAGGGTATCTTTCACACGTTATGACATGTGGCAACTGTAGAAACTTCATACCACTGCAGTACAAAGATATGTAACATAGACTCTAACATTCGCATTTCTGCTGCTTGCCAGTTCATGCAACATAGACATCACAACATTCTGCTTTTCGCTGTTCTTGGTGCTTACAGGAGAAAATCCATTAAGTCCAAAATGTACATATTTATGAAGAATGGCGTACCAAAGCATAATGACAGCAGTTTTTAGGGCTGGGAAGTGGTTGTGATTCCATCCAGATGTCTTGTCCGCCATGGCTTGAAGTAAGTCGCGAGTTGTTCCAATAAGAACTTCATCACCAATGTTTGCAATAATGCTACAGAGATAAACAGGCAAAAGGCGTGATTTTCTAGGATTTACTTTTTTTTAATGAGAAATGAGCAGAACTTCCTCCATAAATAGTAGCATACCATCAAGGGAAGATTTCTCTTTGGGAAGTTCCGCAATCAGGGCAGCATTGAAGAGTGGCATTAGAACTTTCTTTGTGAAGGCTTGGCCAAATGATCTTGGGAAAAAGTAAGAAATGGGAACAAAAAAAAAAGAAGCATATACTTGGAGACTGATGACATCATTTTTATAATTGACCGTAAAAGTGGTGAGTCCCCTGTTGGTGTCATATCCACAATTTCAATTAATCTACAAGTACGTTAACACGCTTTTTCCACCTCTCGAGGAAATACTTGGTAATACAATGGTTCGTGAGCCAATCTAATGGCTCAATGCCAGATCTTGGTACATTGGGAGGGTGTTCATTTCTTAGCAAAAAGGTATTCAACTGTTCCACGAGTGTGGCTTTAAATTCTTTGTCAAGAGTCCCACTTACAATATCCTGAGTGAAAGTAAGTACTTGAAAGTGATCTGGTTAGAACATGTACAGGTGGAGCAGCAGCTCCCGGAACTGAGAGTAAAACATATTCATGCAAATGGGGGACACACGCAGAAAATGATGTGATGAATATGTCTACAACATGAACAACGGAGTCACTTATAGGTTTATCTGCACTGCCAGCCCCTGCTTTCTTCTCAAGTTAGGTGCGTGGGTAAAAATTAGCTTACAGTGAGAGTCGTATGAATGTCAGATAACAAACAGGAGAGTAAACCATTTGGATGAGTAAGGATATTTTCTACATCTGCCCAATCGGCCACTGCAGGAAGCAGATATTTTTGTGTACTTTGTACGACTCCCTGGTCGGAATCCTTGAGGAAACGAACGAGGATATCTTGTGTCTTAGAGCTATGTTAGAAATAGTCACATCAGAGAGCACTTGCAGTTGGATATTTCTCTGAATCCTTTAGGTACGTTGCCAGGGCTCCAAAATTTCTTGTCACAGCACTTCGAACTGCAGGGGATTTATCTTCAATCAACTTTCACTTTTGTTGGACTTCAGGAAGCAATGGGGAGGAGATACTTTTTGTAGAATAGAATAAATGATTGTGGGTCGTATATCGGGATTGGTATAAGGAGCAAGTGACCCACATGAGTCTGCAACTAGTATCCTTCTTTCCTCATGTTTAGCTGATACCTGAGGTGAAAGGAAAAGTGAGAAATTAAAAACCAAAATGACAACCTGTTCCCAGCAGTGATTTAGGAGTTCAGACATCGTTCTTGAAGGGCCGATGAGGCTCGCTAGAGAGACACACCCCTCCATAATAATACTTCTTTGAAGTTCGTTGGGTTGTTTGATGAAATTAAACAACTGTGTGATGTTAGGCACAGAAAATGGCTAAAACGGTACCAAACGAGATAGCTTAAAACGAACGTCTTGCTCTGGATGACTACGGATAACACAAAGCAGAACAGGAATGAGCTCCTTGAGAAATAATTTAGATAATTTTAGGTATGTCACACCCCTCTGCTAGAGGGGTGTAATCGTTAGAAGTGGCCTACGTCTCTTTTACTGAAAAGCACATTTGGAACAATATTTGGCAAACACTCAGCAAATAATAGAACTGCTGTCTTATTATCGGATTCACTGGAATCCCCTATAAGTTTAACCTAGATACACTAAGTGACAAGGGATGCATTGAAAGAGTTGTACTGCTTGAGAGATACGGGAGGTGCCATCAGATTTCATGACATTACGTATTTCCACACTATTCTTTTCCCGTCTAGAATTCTGGAATTATACATAAGATTTCTCAAGAGGGGAAAAATAAAAAAACAAATACCCGGTATTTTAATTGCCAGGAGACAGGCTTTTCTGCTGCAGGCGGTGCAGCTGCACTGACAGTGGGGCCACTACTTGGTTGTGGTACTTCTGTAGTTAGGGGTCTCTGCTCCACAGCCACAGTATGTGCTTCAGAGAAAGGTACAAGTTAATAGGGAAAAAAAAGAATGAGAACCACACCTGTTGTAGTTGGGAGTGAAGCCCCAAATGTAGCTCTTTTTATCTCTTCCAAAGATTCTAATAACTGGACCACTTAATGACAAATAGGTTACTTCAACATACCTTGGCTTGGAGATCTTGCTTTTCTTTTTTCAACACCAAAACGGAATTTTCAGATTGAACAAGTTTTTCTTTGGTATCATTGACAAGATGCTGTAAGACATTGCGTTCCCTTTCACTGGATTCCAGCCTTGCCTGGTGGTTCTGAACCATAAAAAAAGACTCCCATGATTACAGACCTGGTATTCAAGAAAAACATCTTTACTTTTACTGAAGTAAAAACGACTGAGAGCAAGGAGGTTGGGTGGCTGAGTGGATTTAACTCCAATTTGTTCCCAGTTATCAAGATCACTTCCAGCCTTTATTCAATCATTCTAGCTTGGAAATGGGGGTGAACTCACCTCCTGTGCCAAAGTTATGGCTGTGAGGTTTAGATTGTTTTGCCGGAGATATTTCTCAATAATGTAGTTCAAAACATTAAACTCCTGTGGTTCAATAGGTGCTATCTGATTCTATTTAATACGCTAAAACCAAAAAAAAACCCAGTCAACCTCAGTTTGGTTTCCCTGCGTCTCTGAGGTGGTACTTGTTGTACCCACAGTTGACTCGACGGCCGTTTTGTTGTGTTGTGAGGCTGCAACTAGCTGTTGCTTGAGTTCTTTAAGGTCCTCTTGTGCAATACTATTAGGTGAATTGCATCAATAACAAGAAAGAATTTGGGACATGAAATCGAACCTCAACTGGTATCGTACCAGAGCCAGCTGTTCATCTTTCTCCTTAAGCTGCCTTGTCAAATTTGGTACAGAATTCGCTGTTGGAGTAACGATGGGATTGGATGAACCACTTGGGGATCGAACGTGGCCTTTTGCTGCAAAAGTGTGAGACAACAAGTGACTATAAAATTAGAAAGAAAACTACAAGCAGCCTCGGATATAACAGAAGGACCCCTTGGTAACTTCGACGGGTCGAAAGCCTGCACCAATGGCTGGGGAACCTGACCGTTAACGGTGAGAATTTGTAAAGCAATGCAGACGGAGGGGAGGTGCCTGAGAATCAGTTTCAAGAAGCTCTTGACGTAACTCGAGAGCACTGCACGACGTTAACACAAATACAGGCAAAAAAAAGCACGAAGGAGGAACAACGTGAGTAAGAAATTCTTCTCGAGAAGCCAGGCAGCAACTCGGTCCGCCTGTAGTAGATTGAGATCACAAAACAACAAGCACTTTCGTACTCCCTTTCTCCCGCCACACCTCTACATCAGACGCCGACATAACGAGATCTGTCTTTCTTTCTTTTTAGTTTTGATTTGTTGATCATCGGCCGTTCAAGGGGCCTATGATATCGGGTTCTAAACACTTTTAATTTACACACTTTATGGCATATTATGCACACGACAAAGGATCCAAGAACGAACTGGCGGGAGTGGCATCAATTCCCTGCATCCGTGTTTTCCGATAATCAAGATCTGCACAATTCGAAACAAACCATGTCGTTTGCGGAGTGCATGTGGGTATGTATTTGGCCGTAACAGCGACTACCCTACCCAGCCATTGTTGATTGTGGTACTTCTTGTGTGTCTAGGATGACTGCGACGGAGTGTGCAAACTCGTCCTTAGCGGCATTCAGGCGTATAAGGGATTCACGAAACATGCCAGAGATCTGGCCAAAGCCGAGGAGGAACACGCCAAGGTGTTGGGGTCAATTGCAAGACATTTTGAAGAGCACCTCACCACCTTGTACTATGACTTTTTTTTTCCTTTTCTTCACCCTGCAAGTCCTTGTGACCTTAAATACGCTTGTAGACCTCCGAACCTCCAAACTGGACCACTCAAGTCAGTTGTCACACACACAATGGCTGCTTCAAGATGGTCAAGAGACCTCACTGAAAATATGTTTACCAAGGTACTGTGAACTCATAAGCACCTGAGCCTGTTCTAACAAAATTCGATTCCAAGGTGTATCGGCCTCTAAAAGATACACTGCCTGAGTTAAAAGCTAACTTTAAACAAGTTCGTCTATCTTTATGTCTTTGCCCTTTAAAGTATTTTTCAGCTTGCTGCTGATGGTAGCAAAAATGTTGTAGAATATAAAACTCAAATCACAAAATTGGAAAAGGTTTTATCCAGAGAACTAATGGCCTCTTACCTTTTTTGTAGATCAAGGCAGTGTGCATGAAACTTTCACGTGACTGGGACGAACAAAATGAGTCCCAGAAACCAGAGGCGCAAAAAGTTACTTGAGTGCTTGTCTTCATTGTCTTACCTTGAGCAGAAACTTCAAAAAATTAACCAAGAGCTTCTCAAATCCTTGAAAGAGTTTCGGATGCAAATTGATGATACTAATACGGCACAACTCAAGTAAGCTTGTTTCATAATGTCTCCACTCTCGAACTCATATCCATAGATATTTAGAGGAGAATAAGCGTGTTCTCGAAGTACAACTCTTAAATAACAGCATCCATTGAAAATTCTCCTTTAGGGTTTGCAGAAATTAGACGAAAAAAGAGCCATCTTTCAAAATCTACATGTTGCAAAATTCTTTCAAGTAGAACTCTTCATTTTCAACTTCAACGATTTAAAAATAAACAAAGGTGTTACTTGAGCTGCTGCCAAAGCAGACAGAGGCAACAAATGCACTTAAGGAAATGAACAGCATTCCATACAGTGACGAGGTGGAATCATTTCTCAACAAATGGTCCTCACGACAACCATTGCCACAATTATTCAATTTTGACAACTACAAGGTACAGTAAATGTATTTCTCGCACTCATAAAAATTCGTAAAATACAGTCTGACCTAGTCATCCCGATTCCTTCAGAAAAAGCAAAATCGAAATCGTGGTTTTCATTGTCGCAAAAGAAAAAGGTGCTAATTCTACCACTGTAACTGTGCTAATACATCTGAAAGACCAAAGCAAAGGTATTTGGTGTATCTCTCGATGAGCTTATGGCCAGGCAAAAAGACACTGTACCAAACTTGACTATACCAGTGTTTCTAATATTCATGCGTGAAGCAATACTCGGCAGTGGGGGTATTTATCCCTTCTACCATGTGTAAGCTAACGTTGTTGGAAAAGCTACCAATATTGAAGGGATTTTTCGGTAGAATTTCATAGCCACTCTAATTGTTCCTGATCCGAGCAACCCAGAGTTCCAGGAAATAAAAGTGATATTGATGATCTTCAAGAGTGCTTTGATAACGGCAACTTTTCCAAAAGGACGGAGAATGTTCACAATTTATGTGCCCTTCTCAAACAGTTTATTCGTGAACTCCCCATACCTGTCATCCCGAATGACGTTTAGTTAGTGGCCTGTCCCCCTTCATTTTTCCCTTGATTTCTTCATTTCTAATATTTTTTCTTTTTTACAGTGAGTCTTTTATCAAGGAAGATTTTATACAGTCACTTGATTGTAATAACGTTGACAAGCTCGTTTTTTCAAGGCTTCCTGCAGTACACAAGGAAGTGCTTATGTTCCTTGTGCGATTCATGCAGCACCTTTCCACTTATGCACCACAAACCAAGATGGCAGCTGATAATCTTGGTACCAACACAATTATATTCGTACCTAACAACTTTAGCAATGGTTTTTTCACCATGTATTCTCCACTGTCCTCACACTGACACAAGTATGCTGAGATTCACGGAACTTGAAACGACATTTTTGCTTAGCTTGGTCCAGCATACCCCAGAAGCGCTCACAGCCTCCGTTGAGTACAACATCAGTGATATTTCTGGCAATTACGATGATGACACCCAAGTAAGCCTGTCTTCACTCAAATTTATTAAATAGTCAACTATTTACTGTAAAGGATGATGATAGTGGTGCTCCTGAAGATGACTCCGATCATAAAAGCACTCCATCTCCAGTAGGAAGTCCTAATCCCAATGTCATGCGACATCCCACTGTAGCGAGTATCCCCCCTGTATCCAATACAACTGCGAGCACAAACTCGAGCTCTGTGACTCTGGCAGCAATAACCACAGCAATGGCAATGACATCTAACCCTGCTTCCAAGAGACCTCGAAGACTTTCATTCTTAGGAGGGAAAATGAAACCTCGCCGCAGTTCCATGTGCGAAAACAAAGAAGAAGAAATCGAAGCAGAAAAAGCTTCATTTCTAGTGAATGTCAATGCCACCTCTTCTTCCACACTAAATTCGGCTCAATCTGCAGCTTCTCCAAGACAAAGCAATCCACTAAGTTCAAGTTTACCCATAGTAAACACAAATCCCCCCAAGAGGAACAGCATGCCTGATAAATGTGATATTTCCACTGGTGCAGCATTAGGAGGTGCTGGGATCTTGGTGGGGTTCCTTGGTTTTGGAGGTTTTGGCTTAGCTTCCAATTCTGGCTCACCCCAAGCCAGCCCACGAGGGGGAATTTCTGGAAGTGTTGGAATTGGGTCTTCTTCTTCAAGTAATCTTTCCCCATCACCAAGCCCAAGATCGAATGGACCCATAAATAATCCAAATGTTGGAAATACATGCAGTTCTTCAAGTGAAGCTTGCGGGAATTCATCAGACACCTCTTCTGACACTGTTGAACTTGACAGTTTAAGCTCAGTCCAAAGCAATACCCCAAAGATCATGGATCTTGGCAAGCAAGAGTTCATCAATATGACAACTCTCTTAGCTGTCCTTTCCCGATCAATGTTGAATATTGTTGATTCTGCTAACAAGGTCGCAACTGCCAATTTGTTCATTCAAATTGCCGAAATTATTTACAGCAACTGTCAAGTGAGTTCTTTGTGCCTTAGTTCCATCGTTTAATGATACCCAAAGGTTGTTGTGTCCTCTATTGAAAAGGCTAAACTGGAAGAAGATTACCAATCATTCTATTTCTCTAATACATACCTTAACTCCTCGAGTCCATTACTCACAATCAAACAGCGCACCTTCACTACACCACCAACACAGTCTGAAACACCAATGGATATCCCAAAAATGTGCATCAACATGAATGCAAATATCATAACAACAAATGTGGCCCTTTGTTATTTCAATCACCAAGTCACCTGTGCGACTGACACCCAACAACTGAATAACTTTAAGAAAGTACTGCAAGTGATCAAGAAGGTAAAAAACCAACCTTAATGGTAACAATCACGTTTGTTCAGGACTGGAACTATGGTGCAGAAGAGCTTGCTT
Organism: Pelomyxa schiedti; assembly: GCA_020536535.1. Taxonomy (NCBI): domain Eukaryota; phylum Evosea; order Pelobiontida; family Pelomyxidae; genus Pelomyxa; species Pelomyxa schiedti. The sequence goes on along the minus strand of JAHLWZ010000526.1, from coordinate 131,956 downwards.
ATGAATCGAAGTTATCAACAGGAGAGCTAGAAGGTGCAAGAATAATTTACACCTTCGTTCTAACCCATCTCGCATTAAACTCTTTTTTCCAGTTCTTGTCTTGTCTGAGGAAATCCGAGAAATAATGTGTCACCTCGCAAACTACCTTACAAAGTTAAACAGAAAAGAAAACGTTGATACAGCCACACTCCACAACTTAATAGTGGGAATACGGCCTATCGTCAAATTAGTCAAGGTAACACTTCACACTCAATTTTCATTTCAACTAAACGGCAAACTAAAAGGAAACAACCCATTTCTGCCACGAGCACCAAGTCACAGTTTCCGATTTGCCAACACCTCCAAGCAAACCCTCCAATACAACAACCGGCAGTGGTGCTGCAAGTCCTGCCGGAGATATGTTTGCTTTGAAAGACGAAAGCAAAGTTGCACACTTCATCTCCTTGTCCCAGTACTACATTTCCCGCATGGTTTGTCTTCTCGATTCCCTCATCGGCACTTACTGTAGTCCCTCACACAACTCACCCCCATCAGCACCCGAATCATCATCGGCATCCGCGTCGTCATCAGCACCAGCATCAGCATTCGCATCAGAAACAGAAACACCTTCCGCATTATCTGCGTCTATATCTCCATCCGCATCACAATCAGAATCAGCACAAACTTCTCAACCCACACCACAGGATAAACAAACAACATTACTAACAACACCACAAACATTGGACAAAGAAGTTATTGCACAACACATAGGAGCACTGCACAACAAGCTGAAAACAGTTCTCCAATTAACCTCCTTTTAACAAGGGGGCTAAACTACTCGAAATCGAGCTTTTGTACAAAGAAATTAAAACTTTTTTTTTCAATTTGTGTTTACATTGGGCGGTAGTTCCACTACTTGTACATCAAACACCGATTCCAGAACCAAAACCTCATCAGTTTCCACAGACAGGAATTCTCCCGCCTCATCATCCATCTCCGTGATCTTGTCCTTCTCTGCTGCGCAGATGTCACCCGCCACAGCAGAATCAGTAGCAGCAGTTGGTTTGCTCTTGAGTGAAACCATTGGGATCATCCTCTTGGTCTCCTGAGCTCTGTTGTTCTTGCTTCTGTGCCACTCGAATGCCTCCCAAATCGCAACAATTGCGCAGGTCAGAATTCCAAGCCCCAGTACGATTCCGACGATCGTGCCTTTGACGCTCACATCGGGCTCGTATCTGGCCACTACGTAGGCTGTGCTTGTTGCCAGAGTAACGACGGTCAAGGGTGCGCCGATTCTGCTGAACTGCAGAAATGACATGCGGAAATGTGCCTGCTTGGCTATTGCTGCCGCGATTACATTCGCACTGGATCCGATAAGCGTGGAATTTCCGCCGAGACAGCAGCCAAAGGAAAGTGCCCAGCCAAGAGTGCCAATTGGAAGGTCCAAGTTCTTGGCCACAATTCGGATCACTAAGGGGGGTTATTGGCTTGTGCTCTAATCACATGTTGTGAGAAATTACCGGGAATCATCATTCGTGCATAGATGGTGTTATCGATGACACTGGATACGAGCCCACTGAACCAGATCAAAACAATAACTGACATGGTCAAGCGCCACTCTTCAGGGCTTAGGTCGATAAGGTCTGATACTATGTTTCCAAGCCAACGTATCACGCCAAGTTCTTCAATGCAACCAATAAGAGAAAAGAGTGCCATGTAAAAAAGGAGTGTCTCCCACTCTACTTCACGAAAGTGATCTCCCATGGCCGATTGTGGTGTGGTCAGCAGAACAAGTAGAAGTGCACCAAACATTGCAATATATCCTGGGGATATTCCCAAGAAACTGGAAATAAGAAATAGACACAGAGCGCCACCCAAGGTGATAATGACTTTGATGAAAAGAGGCCAGTCGTGTATACGAAACACTGACAGCAAATACGCGATATCGACATCCTTTCTAGGTCGCATCCAGATCTTATGGTTAACATATTGAATGTATCTAATCAATGAGAAAAACAGCAAAGAGAATGAAGGAACATACAGAGTGCTGGTCGCTAAACATATTATAATTCCAGGAAGCATGTTTATGACAAAGTCAGCAAAAGTCAGACCCAACATACTCCCAATGAGGATGTTTGGAGGGTCTCCAATGAGTGTTGCTGTTCCGCCGATATTGCTGAACATTGCGGATGCCATCAATAAAGGCACTGGTGACACCTTTTCCCTGTTACTTTACCACATTATAAGTGTAAATTTTACCTGAACGGTGTTACAAATACTAAGACTGACTGGAGCCATTAAAAGAATTGTTGTGACATTCGGTAGTACAGTACTAACACAAGCTGTTGTTGTGCAAATAATCAAAGCCAACAGCCACAAGTGACCCTTACTCATTTGATAGCACCTTCATACCTCTTAGAACTAGAACTATAGAAGGTAAAGTGCACACTTTATAGCAAGAAATCCAAAAAAACCTGTTTTCCCAAAGTTACCTACGATAATCATCATTCCAAATAGAATCATCAAAGTGTCTTTGTCAACAAATCCCGCCATTGAGATTACACTAGGAGTATCACCGCAAAGAGCCATAAAAATGATAACAACAGCATCCGCGATGATGCAAATCAGAACTCTGTTGATTACTTCAAAGGCCAGTAGGAGATAGGTGATAGCAAGCAGTATCAATCCAAAATACACTCTAGAGACACCAATAGACTCAAATGACTTCAGTTCTATTTCAAACACAAAAGGTTCCAAGGGCATTGATGTAGGAGCGTCCTCAGAACTACCCAGTTGTTCTATATAAGAGGATATGCGGTGCTGCCGGGACTTATCAAATGAGTCAATATCACTGAGCTGGATGTCAGCACTTGCTGGATCACCACCAGCAGTAATGGTGGTGAGGACTTTGATAGATTCCCAATCCATCTTCTCCACAGGATCAAACTGGTCAAGAGACACATACAAATCACTAAAATCTGTGTAATGTTAAAAATGTAAGCATTCCCAAGTCGAAAAACCTGTTGTCTCATTCGAAGAAGGGGGCAGAGGTGCTGATGTAGCGCCAATTAGTATCATATCCCCAAAAAGTGTGGGAGTGTTGAAGGTAAGTAATATCATGTCATGAATATGTTCAAGTCACTTCCTAGGTTTTTTTTTTGGCTCCATACCCCAAACACTGACGGTCAAATATTTCGCCCACCCAGGGACTGAGATGCATGGATTTCCACTCGAACACAACCGCACCTCCACAGTTGCTCCCTCAACACCCTCGCCGATAATTAAAACCCCGGCTAGAACAATCCAGAAGCATCTAACAACACTCCAACCTAGTCGCATTTTTTACGGGTTGTTGTTGCGTTGTTGAGGAACTTTGATTGTTTTTCCTTGATTGGCACGTGCTCAGAGATTGAGAACATGTTATTGAATAGGAACAAGAAGAAAAAAATACATATTTTTAGTTGTGTAAAGTATTATTCCAGATTTTTGGATTGCCCACACTTTTCACAAAACAACACAACAGGAGTCAGATCAGGAACTTTTGTGTACTTATGTGGAGGGCAGCCTTTGGATACTTTGAATTCCTCCCTCTCAAATTCAAGCTTCTCCTTTTCGAATTCCAGCTTATCATGGTCTAGTTGTATCTTGGCCTTTGTGATGTCTTCATTTTCTTTCCACTTGGCCTTTTTCTCCTTCAGCTTCTTCTTGTTAAGGTCTTTCTGGGTTTTTCGCGCCTTCTCAATTTGATTGTGCAACTGTACAACATAACTCACTGTAGAATCGCACTTTGCTGCAGAGAGTCTTGGTTTTTTGGCCGGAGGCTTTGTTGGTTGTGTGGTGGACCCATCTTCCTGACTGATAGGAACGCCACCTTCAGTTGTCTGTGCGTGCTCGGGTTTCAGTGGATGTCCTGAAGCATGGGTGTGGTGCTCTCCTGTATCAGGTCCTTCCTATTGGTCGGACATCAGCTTGGTTGAATAACAGGTGGACTTATTACCTTGTCGGAATCATCGGACGAGTCATACTCATCACCATCCTGATATATACTGGCCTCTGCCTGTCTGGCCACCATTTGTAAGGGAGATGCACTTGAAGGTGAGGCAAGTTTTTTAAATCTAAATCAGAATGAGGAATCTAGAAAAGACGGTAGATTATTGACATTTACAGGTGGACACCATAAAAACGTGTGTTAACATAACACAGAGAACATAAAAAAAAAGGAACTCACTTCATTGAAAGAGCAGCTCCGGTTCTGGGTTTCTCTTTTGTTTGCGTTATGGTCCAAGCGTTGTATTCCTCAGCCAAATATGTCCATTCCTCAGGCCCTCGTGGCTTTCTTCTTTGAACTAATGAAATCAACACTGTATTTCAATGTTGGTGTTAACTGCACAATAGTGCTTCTAGTATATTCATGAACACCAAATTTAATGAGAATCTAAAATGCAAAGTACGCACAATCAAGGCTTGGCTTGGTATAGCTTGCAGATCCGGGTTTCTTCCCCTTCTTTGGTGTGGCATTGTGAAACTGAACAGAATTCTTTACGTAGTGTGGTGTTGGAATCTGGAGGGGGCTGGCACTCATCATTGTATTCTGTGGCTGTTGGGTGGGAGGAGGTGGAGGCACGACTTGTGACATACTGGGCTGAAGGGCCAGAGGTTGCTGCATGGCCTGCATAGCCTGTAACGTCCCCTGGACAAGTTGTTGCTGGGAATGCGTGATTGGAGGCGGTCCTATTGTCTGTGGAGGCATTGCCATAAATTGATGCTGGTGTGGTTGCATTTGGGCCTGGTTGTGCGGGTGCTGTGGTGGAGGCTGATGCTGCAGGTGCTGGTGGGCCTGCTGCTGTATGTGCTGTGGTTGCTGTATATGCTGCGGTTGTTGCGGCATGAGTTGCGTTTGTTGTGGGATGTGCTGTGGTGGCTGTATATGTTGGGGCTGTTGCTGCATGTGCTGCGGGTGCTGCTGTTGAGGCGGCGGCTGTGAGTTTGCCACCACGTTCACGTTGGGCATAGTCGACTGACCAGACTGAGGGGGATTCGCCCCAGGTTGCACGTGCACCGGGTGCTGCACAACAACCCCCGGCATTCCCACGCCACCTCCCTGCGCCTGCATCACGCCCGCCGCCGAAATATTAACCGTCTGCGGAGGTGGTTGCTGTTGCTGTTGCTGCGTCGACTGCTGCTGCTGTTGCTGCTGCTGAAGTTGCAGCTGCTGTTGCTGCTGCGATTGCTGCTGTTGAATCTGCTGCGCCTGCTGCGGGGGAACCGGCACGCCGATCTGCTTGATCATCGTGGGCTGCTGCGCCGCTACCATAGGCGACTGAGACATCGTAGATCCGGGGGGCGGCGGTGTGTGTGAGTTTGTCCACGTGACGTACTGCGTAGGAGGGGGTGGCGGTTGCGGTTGCTGCTGCTGTGTCGCCTGTTGTTGGCTCATTTATGATGTGGATCTCCCCTTTTTCGCGATCTGTGCGGGCTTTTTTTGTTGGAAATGGCCGCCGGCACCTCGTGTTTGTTGTTTGGTTCTTTTCTTTTTTTCTTTTCTTTTCTTTTCTTTTTCTTTTTTACGTAACGAAAGAACAATAGCATCGGTTTTCTAAAACGCAGTTGCTAGCAGATGAAATTGCGGCCTCAGCACAAGCCCAAGCCAATAGCCAAGGCCCAGCACATAACTGGTGCTTTTTGACTTGTTTCTGGTGGAGATGGTGTTATGTTAGCCGAGGTGGGATTGGTGAGTTTTGCCGGTGGGTTGTTGTGAGATAGTGCGGTCCTTTGCCGTGCCCCACGAGTGCACTCTACTTTGAGTTTGTTGAGCTGTGGGGTGCTTGGTTGGTGTGAATGTTGGTGAGCTTGCAGGGCGTCAATTATGCATTCTAGGGATGGAGCATCCAGAACCTGTTGCGGTGGTTCTATGCCGAGGGCTTGTCCGGCTTTGATCAGGGAGCGGCTGAGTATACTCCACGCCGGGCCGGTGGTGATAAATCCGCAGTAAATTAGCCTTTGAAGGGTGGAATTTTGCGGTTCTGGAAGGATTCCAGGTGGGAGGCGGCACGCTTCTTGCAGGGACAAGCAGCACCGCTCCACATCATCCGATTGAGCAAGAATTTCTGTGCACTTTGCTGCGGAAATTGCGGAGGTATGCTGCTTAACTGTTTCAAGAAGGTCTCCGCCGTTCTCAAGGTAGGACCCAAGAAGCGAAGCTGCAATCACACCACACTCCCAGAAAAGGGAGAAGCAAGACAGGGCATTCTTATGGCACGCAAGAATGTGTTCCGCAAGGGTTCCTATACCTCCATCCGAGATCGTGATGGTTGATTCCATCTGAAGAAGGTATTGGTGTTGAAGCACTACGTTCGTGAGATTGATAGAAGCGAAATCTGGTATCACGGCCATCTCGTCTGTTAGGCTTGTCTCAAATGTAATGTACGGCACTCTGTTGACATTGGCCACCTTTAAGTACATCCCAGTTCTCTTGATCTGACTTAAGTCATTTGTATGCTCGAGAGTGCCGTTGATTATGTGCCAAGATATGTCAAACAGGGGGAACTGACACACGGGAAGGCGATGCCACACAGCACTGGAGGTAGAGGGAGGATGCCATTCATTTGTCAGCACTCTTACTGTGCCAGCTGCCCCATCAACGCTGACTTGGTGTCCGTGGAGCCATGATAAACCTTTTCCAAGTCCAACAACAGCAGGAATTCTTAACTTAAAGAGGTTAATGATCGGGAATCTAACTCGAAGAAAGGAGTAGCAACCTCCCTTGCAGAGATCGCCATATGGCACAGCTGCCCACCTTGCTCGGAAAGAGCTGCAGAACACAAAGTCAACGCGGCACTGAATGCTGGGGAAGCGTCTACAATGACGGCAATGTCACCAGGAAGAAGACACGGGATGCTTGATGGTGTTGGGAGGTGGCAAGCAGTACCAATAGCACAGCCGGGACTGGCTGGAATGCCTGAAAGTAACACGATCGCCTCCCCTTCTTCCTTACGGATTTGCTTTGGGATGAACTTCCCTCTGCCTCTTGCATCCACATATGCAAGCATTGCTTTATCCACTGGACCCAGATTGTTTTTGCCATTTGATTCTTCCTCGAAGGATGAAGCTTTCCAGAAAATGGAAGGGGGAGCATCCGCAAGTGTAAGTTCGTGATGAAGAGCATATCTTTGAGAAGAACTCTCAAAAAGGTGCCTCATGGCACTCTCACCATTTGTCAAAGCAGAGGCCAGTTCATCCACTCTGGCATGAAAAGCATGTTCAATTGATGCCAGTCCACCAGTTTTGTGAAGTCTCCCTGCAGCTTCAAGAATTACTGCTTTCAATATACCACCAGCCCAGGCTTCACAATATAAGTTTCTTTCATTTCGCATGGTGTGAACTGCCCCAGCTTCAACCAACATCTGTTGGAATCGCTCCCTATCTTTGGGTTGGATAGACTCCAAAAGTGAGATGTAGATGGGGTCTTCCTCAAAATCCGACAGCTGTTGTCATAGGTCTAAGAAAGCCGATTGAGCACAAGAGGTACCTTCACATCATGTATATCCTGCCCAAGCATCACAGGCCTATCTAAAGAACTTTTGACAATGGCAAGCATACTCTCCTTCAAATCTCCAAGGCAACAAGCATCATGCCCCAACGGGCCGAGCAACAGGAAGCTGTGATGTGATAAGAACCTCTGCATTGCATGACGCACCTGCACACAACTGCAGTCCTGCGGAATGTGTGTGTGAGGATACGACCCTCCTGCAAGTTCATCAATAACAACAGGATCTTGTGAACTCTTAAGTCGAAAAGTTGCTTCAGGTGAGGCCTGGAAAGCAGCATATAATAACTGAAGTTCTGGGAATCTGATATTTGGACTGTGACCAGCTCGAAGCATTCTGTTTTCAATGACTGTCACGACTTTCCTTTCAAAAAATGATTTTTTGTTGAAAACAAAAAAAAAGAAAAGTTACTGAGGAGAATCTGAGTCACTGCATATTTCCTTCAGTAGAAGGAACATGAATCCCATGAGTATTTCAGGTGCACGTCCATTCTTACTATGAGTTGAGCTTGAATTGGAATAGTGGTAGGCACACTCCCGCAAATGTTCGGCCAACTCAGCATTTGTGAGTTTGGAAACATTTTGTGATTGGAGTTTGATGTGCCTCTCAATAAGTTGGGGCTTCAAAATCTTGTTCCACTCTTGGAATTGGATCAGCCACTTTTTGGAGGCAATGGCAGCTTCTTGCAGGGGTAAACGCTCTTCCCATGAAAATTTTGATTTCTCAACGAATAAATAGAAAAAGTTATTGAATAAGTGCATCTGCCAGTGCTCAGAAGCACCATAAACATCATATGCCTCAGTGGCGGCGTGAGTGACAGCATCACTCATTACAGTTGCAAATAACTCAGCCAGCGGTTTATTGAAGAAATTTGTCTCCAGTAAGTACTTCACGCCAGACAAAGGAGGTTCCCATGACATGAGTCTGTGGCACGAAGTAACGGGTCTTGCTTGAAGAAGGTATAATTTCCCATCCGCGTTGAATGAGAATTCGATGTCCTGCGGGATGCTTGCAAAAAGTTCCTCCACCCTGAGAGACGCATTGGCCACTATCACAGCTTGTTCTTCAGATAGAACTGGCAGGGTTGTTGGAGGAATTGTTTTCCACAAAAGACCAACTTGGTCAGGGAAGTATGCACCAGTTCGTGTACCGATAGCCCAGCTCACAACACGTCTTTGTGACTTCGAAATTACAAAATGATCTGGTGTGACCTCACCAGACACAATTCCATGACCATGACCAGGAACTGCATCGACCACCACAACGCTGGTGTCACCATATACAGGATCACAAGTAAAAGCAACACCACTGATTTCACTGGTTACATGTGCCTGATTCACCAGTCAAAAACACTGGTAGAATGCGGTATATTTACCTGAAGGATCACAGCCATTCTTGTGTGAGGCTTTCCTCTTAAATTTAGGGGTACCTGTGGAGACCACGCCGAAGCCCACACAGCTTTTATTGCCTCCATCACTTGATCAGTCCCTCTTACATTCAAAATTGTTTCAAACATTCCTATTCATCCCCCAGTGGGAATACACAGGTGTAAAACAATAGGAAAGTCTTAATGTAATTAATCGACTTATTTTTATGCAAAAGGAATAAATTATGGGGGAAAAAAGTACCAGCACAAGAGCAAGTGGCCGAGTCTTCCACTAAACAAGACGATCTCACCGCAAGTGCAACGCCCCCGTCGGTTCCCATAAGCCGTTCTGATTCCAGGAACGCCTTCACTTCGCCTCTCAGCCTCTCGGTAGTCTCGGATTCCAGGGATCCGGGTCCCATCATGGCACAACGCACGCGCTCGCACGTGGCCTCCTCGTCGCCCTCGGCGGCACCGGCCCCATCGCCGGAGCGGGCCTCGCACCGTGACTGTGAGACGGCGCCCTCCCCCGCTCCGTCCCGCCGCGTGCGCGCCACCACGAACGCTACGTGCCTGTCGTACGCGGACGCTGGCACGCACGCCAGCGGCGGCACAGTCGCACCAACTTGGGACAGTGCAGTCCTAAGACGCAAGAGCCGGGAGGCTTTGCTGCCAACAGAGCCTTCTATTCCCTCCCCGTACTCGCTGACGAGCATTACCCCCGGTGTCGAAATTTGTTACAAAATCGTGGACGCCTCAAGGTTGCCGTGCTGTTCCTTTTCGGAAACGTGCAAAAAACAAAGCACCGAAAGTGCCCTCACATAAAAAACTTGGAAATAATCAATGGCGAGAGCCGTCTGAGGATACGGGTGCACTCTGCAGGTTGATGGCCCTTTCTAGGTCAGCACGGAATTGGGGCCACATGTCAGCTGCACAAACATGTTTGCATTCATCTCAGAAAAAGCCTGCCTTTCCTCACTCTCTGTGAGGGTGTAGAGTGCACCATCCAGAGAACGCACTGGAGCAGAAGGGCCACAACCACCTATGTGGAGACTGATTGTTCGGCAAACCACTTCGTCGTCACTTGTCACCGCCCTAAATTACATCATGTGGTTTTTCCTCTATGTAAAATGACCGCCCCTGGGCTCCAGATATGCCACTTGCATGAAAAGTTGGGATACGGGTTTCTGCAGTCGGGTCCAGTGGTAAACACCATTTTTGGGGGTCAAACCAACTCTACCCAAAAAACACAAGAAAATTCTGGATCTGGTCCGGATGGTGTCAAAATCGTGTCGAACCAGGGGGAGAAGGTAGTACAGAGCTGTGAGCAGTGTTTCCCTTGGTTCCCAGTGAAAAAGGAGGCACTGGGACTGAGGAAACCCAAAAAAAAGTACAATTTTCCGGCACCCAGACCAGATTGTATCATTCTCCTAAATTGATTACAAAAAACCTGTTTGATTGTGGGCAAACTGTTGTGTATGTGGTAGTGCATAAGAAGTTGTGGCATGATGGTTTCGAGGTCTAACACACATCCACAGTCACCATTGTCCCAAAATATGACATTGGCTTCACATTTCAACACCTTTGACACCCCAAATCCTCCTCCACCAAGGCTTTCTTCTGAAAATTGGAATTCCACAAGGGGTAATGTTAGCTTCTGTGGGAAGAGAATAAAGCCCCACAGAGGGAAAAGAACGAAAGAGAGTGAGAGTGTAAAGGTTCTCTTGCTTGTTCTCGTGCTTGGGTTGCACATGTTCAAAGGATAATTAATTTGGTGCGGTTAGGTGCGGTTAGCTTTGAAGCCACGCTGTTGTCCAATTCTCAGTCAAGATTACCTTAGAATCAATCACCACTGCAGTCCGCATTAGTGCGTTCTGTGTCTCATCAGATCGTCACTGCCTTATTCCCATCAAGCCCGCATTGGATCTCGAGAGTCGAGATTCGTACAGAGTCCGCAGAGTGTCCATAGAGCTAAAGCTCGTGTACTTGCTAAAGTACACAGTAATCTCTTCTCTGGTGAAACAAGACCATACATTTTATACATCAACTCAAAAAGAGAAGATTGAAGATTGTGCACAAATTGACTGAAGGTGTCAGGGGTCATGTGAAAGCAGCTGAAAAAAAGCTGTTGTTTCATTCTTGTGTCACTGAAGAGCAGAGTTTATTTTCTGAGTTGTTGTATAAAATGTATGGTCTTGCTTCACCAGAGAATAGATTACCCCTTGTGGAATTCCAATTTCCCCCACCAAAACATACAGTTCCTATTGCTGTGTTGGTACCAATAGCTCCACCACCTCTAAGAGATGATGACCTACAATTCCTACCAACAAGAAGGACCTCAAACTCCACCTTCTGTGACAACCACAACAACTTCAGTGCGAAAACCACCAAAAAAGGGTAGGTACCACAGTTTTTTTTTTTGTTTTTACTGTTTATAGCATATCTGGGGATTTCTCATTTCTCTTCTGAATTGCTGGTGACATTACAAGCTGCACTGCATCTCACTGACACAGACCTACAGCTTGCAGAAAGTCATCTGCAAATGCATGAAGGAAAGCCATCTCTGACTGGGCTGCAAAAACTGGAAACATGGAAACAACAAAAACAGCTGGGGCTTCTATCAAAGAAAAGCAAGCACAAGCTGTTCCTCAGCAACAGCAAACACAGACCTTCAGCTTCACAAGTGGCACCCATTCCCAAGGAGACTGCCACAGCACCTCAGCCAAAACGACCCCGAAAGCGTTAAAACCTTGGCTCCGGACCACATGGTAGTAACAGATTTCGCAGAATGGTACAATCTACAGCGTTGTGTCAAAAAATCGAAATTGTCGCATCGTTGTGTCAAAAACCAAGAAATTGGAGTTATTTGACCCCCAATTTTTGGGGAGAGTGCAGGCAAGTCACAATGATCCTATCAGTGACAAAAAAGCCCGTACTCCGCGGTCGAATTTCCTCCAGTTCCCCCTCTCCAGGATCGCGGCTCCAAAGGAATACCATAGCATTGCCACTCTGTTCGCCACGGTGTGAGCTCTTTCCCAAAGTGCAAAACGCTTCTTCTCAGTGTGGGTGGCCCGGTGACATAATGTTCTGTATTTTCCTGATTGAGATTTTGTGCATCTTCTGAGGAATGTTGTGTGATGGTACACGTTACGCCACTCTGATGTCGGACGCGAGTCTCGACCACAAAGTGTGCGGAATGCACCGAAGTTTGTACTCCCCAGTCAATTACGATAAACCCCAAAAAACACACGCACACAACAGTCAGTAACTTGCAACCCACAACTAAACAGACTTGGCAATCGCGGTGAGGGACGCTGGGCCCACAGGCGTAGCCAGGTTACAGGGTCAGTATTCCCTTCCTGTGGTATATCTCACCAAAACAGAAATTGAGCAGGCTCTCATTAACAGGCTCAGAGCTGTTGTTCACCACCCTCTTGTTGTAAGTGTTTCCATTGGCACATTGTTCAGAGACTGGCATTCTAACATAACGGAGTCTTCACACCCATTGGACGTTCATATCCAGGTACCCAAACATCAACACCTGTTAACAGGCATTGTACTTATGATGTCTTATTAGCTCATATCTGATCCCCTCAATGTGGAGAGCAAGATGATGACGTTTGTGAGGCGTGGCTTGCCTGGTCCAGTCTCTGAGTCTGTGTACTCTTGTTTGTACAAATATGACCCAACAAGTTGATTCACTTGAGGGCTTATTCTTTCTTTGTTGTTTCCACTTTTTTTTTTTGGAATTTGGTGGTCAAAAAAGTGCATCAAGAGAGGGCTCAGATACAAGTGCACTTTTTGCCAAGGTTTTGGCTCCTCCCAATTGTACAGAGAGGCGGATGAGCCTTAGTCCCTCACGCAAGTCTCTGGCTTTGGCATGACCAGTAATAGACATACTTCCTAACAACAGGAATGCAAGAGCAGAATCCTGGTCACAGGCCTTGGTGTACCAGTACTTGGCTTTATCAAGGTCCGGCCCACTCCCAACACCTTGCTCAAAGCACATCCCCAGGCTGACTTCGGAGATACTATTTCCTTGTGCAGCAGAAAGTGAGAACAGTTGCATTGCCTTGGAAACATCTTGTGTCACATTGGCCTCTATATCCCCAGTGAAATAAAACATGCCGAGCTGTCGCTGAGCATCACTGCATCCCCTATCAGCAGCTATTTGGAACCAGTGGAGTGCGTTTGGTGCATCCCGGAAGGTTGGAACTGGTGTGATGGATTGTGGTTGTTGTTCGGGTGGCTGTGTGCGTGCTGGGGGATCCCAGTACATGCAGGCAAGTGAGTATGCAGCACCAGAATCTCCGAGACTTGCTGCCTTTTTTAAATACTCAAATGCCATTGTAGAGTCTGCTGGGACACCTACACCCCACTCATAGCAGCACCCAATGTCAAATAAAGCTGTAATGTTGCCTGCCGACTCTGCTCGTTTATAGTATTTCCAGGCTATAAATAGCAGTAATGAAAGGGAGGTTTTTTTGAGTTTGAACCTTTAGTTTCATTTTTCGGTACCCCGTCTCCCCTCTCATAACAGTAACCCAAGTTTCTGGTGGCGGCACTCAACCCTTGTTTTCCAGCTATTTATACCATAAAATTACTACAAAATGGCATCACAGTAATGATATGATTTTGATCTTGTACCTCCTTTGTATAGGCTTGCAGCCTAAATAACAGCAATGAACAAAAAGAGGGAAAAGCATGGTAAACAAAGTATAACGACCTTGCCAACATCGCGGGGTGTCCCAATTCCATAATCATATAATAGCGCTAAAAGAAATCCATGAACTGGTGTGCGATTAGAATGCTGTACTAAGAGTTGATACGCTCTCTGTTGTTTTGTTGTGAGGGTGACTTGGGGAAAAAAGAAGCGAGCAACTTGCTTCAGGTGAGCAGGAGCTTTCTTGGCTCGGTGCAACAATTCTTCTTTGGGACAGGCATTAAAGGGTATAAGGTCATTTACAGAATGGGGGTAATGTCGATATATCATTCTGCACAGAAGAAGAGCTACGGAAGCGTGTTAGGTTTTTCTCTAAGAAAGAAACTGGACTACCAATAGGATCCTCTTCCTTCAACAGCATTGAGTGCAACAAATTCCGAGTAACAACTGGATCTTTTGCTAGAGTTTTAATCCAAACGTCCAAGTCAAGGACCCCCGGGAAAAATTCAGGCTCTGAAACAGGTGTAAGACGTTTATGGGAGTTACATGCACACCACATGAAACAACTGGAAAAAGTTCCGTAAGTGCCTGCTGTGCTTCTTTTAGGTCACGTTGGGGTGCTTGCATAATGGAGAAAAATTGTGTCCACCCAGTAGTATTTTCCAGTGAAGAGTGAAAATGATAATCAGAACCCAATTTGGGAGAAGTGTAAAGAAATGTGGAGGCAAGATAGGGTGAGTGACTCAATGCATGTAGCAGTACTTCTTTGAGGGAATGTATATCACGTGATGTGGATGGTGTGCACGTCTTGATAACCCCCATATCTGTAGGCGTGGGAAACAGGCCACACCATCTTACGGAATTCTGAGGTGGTTGTGGAGTGCAAGTAGGGGCTGTATGAGTGGCGGATATGATTAGATAGTCTGTGAAGCCTCCGATTTTGATTAACTTCGACGAGGTGGATACAAAAATGCTCTTAGTGGAGATGGCTCCATGAGGTTTTCTGAGCTGCATTAACATGACCGTACATAATGCATCCAACACACCCACAAACAGAGTGAAGTATTTGTAGCGCGGAGAGCACGAAATTGATAGCGCGAGCGGCGTCGCAATCCGAGAAAGATGCAGGCGGCCATTCTCCGGACAAGATTGCGTCGTGCAGCGTAATGTATCCACCGGAAATGTCGTACACAACGACCAAGGTTTTCTTCGTGCCGGAGTCTAAATGAGCGTCCACAACGGGCAACAGGCCCGGGTGATCCACAGATCTCAACGCACATACGAGCGAAACAACATGCGACGGCAAATAATCGTCCACCACACAACTAGTAGCGAGTTGACCAGTTCCTGCATGGATCTGGGCTTCACCGTGGTAGTCGAAACACCCGCATTCACCGCCTCTACTCGTCATCTTTTTTACAGTGTTTTGTGGTTTCGTGGAACTGATCGGGAATTGTCTCTCACAAAAAAGAACGAGATGGCATGGCAAGGAACCGTGACGCCGATGGTATTTTCGGCTCTCGTTTTTTTTGGGGGTCACGAGATAAGGTTTTCCCTGTAGGCAGATCTAATAGACTGGCACACATTGCACGCTGTAGACGACGGTGAGCCCAATAATGCAAGCACCACGACAACTACCACAGCTACTACTGCAAACGCAAATGCAACACCAACAACAACGGGGAAAAATGTCACGGGTGGCACTGCCGCAAAAGGAAAAACAACGGCATCCGCTGCCGCGAAACCAACTAAAAGTAGCACCAAGAGCCCCGGCATCAAAGTGCCGCCAAAATTGATGAAACCACAGGCGGTGCAGGTGAACTTGTCCATATTATGTCATGTGTTCTTCTTAATGTCCAAAGAGCCTTATCATTGGAGGCCCTTATGCACCAAATCCACTGCTCAACGGTAAGATTGCTCTGTTTCACGGAAGTGGTACGATAACCTACCAGCACTTTCTATCTAACCTGCGTAACCACTTTTGCAGTTGTGAATCTCCAAGGAAAGGTTTCGTTCATCTAATAAGAATGCGTTCTACTTTGAAATGCTTGTCCTTTTCCCTCCTTACATAATACAGGTGATGCCATAGTGAATGCTGCAACTGCTACCCTCAGTGGCGGCGGTGGAGGTATGGGTGATATTATGCACTGGGGTCTCTTGACATTGTTTCGGTATAGTTGATGCCGCTATTCATGCTGCCGCTGGGCCACATTTGAAGAGTGAGTGCCGGGCAATTGGACGATGTGAGACAGGTCAAACAAAAATAACCAAAGGGTATAAGTTGCCAGCCAAGTGTATGAACATTTATCACTGAAAAGTAGCCGTTTATGCTAACTAACAGATGTTTTGCATACTGTGGGTCCACAAGGCGAAAACCAAGAGCTACTTCTATCTTGTTACAACACTTGCCTAAGTTTCATTGACTCTCATCGCTTGAGAACCCTGGTACAATTCTTTGAGTTCATTTTCGTACTAAACTACCTCGTCCCATCTTCCCATGATACAGGCCTTTTGTGGGTATGGCACCTTCCTCTCTTTATAAATTTAATGAAACCCAGAATCTCCGCTGGGATATACGGATATCCAGCCGAGAAAGCGTGTTCGGTTGCATTGCACGCAGTTAGGACCTGGCTAGAAACTGGAGACAACGCAACCAAGGTATGTTGATGTCCAGGTATTTTGACCTCACCTCTCGATTCAGGTAGATAGGATTGTTTTTGCCAATTTCACAGACGCCGAAGTTGGCCTATACCACACTGTTGCCCCTCTTTATTTCCCACTCGCCTGAGCCGACTGTTGAAGGATTTCAAATTTCAAAAAAAAACATCTATCTGTTATCTGCTATCTAATCGCGGGCGCGATGTTCCCGGTTTACGGCTCGGGGGTCGGCATGCCGATG
Source organism: Pelomyxa schiedti (assembly GCA_020536535.1). Classification (NCBI taxonomy): domain Eukaryota; phylum Evosea; order Pelobiontida; family Pelomyxidae; genus Pelomyxa; species Pelomyxa schiedti. The sequence continues at coordinate 115,502 of JAHLWZ010000526.1, read as the reverse complement.
CCGATGCCGATGCAGATGCCGATGCCAATGGGGATGCAGTACGGGTGCCGGGCACCCAACGCGCAAGAGGACGTGAAGACGCTGCTGCGCGAGCACGGCAACCAGGGGCTGCTGCTCGACAGCCTCTCGCAGACGTTCACCTGCCGATTCCGCTACGCCCTGTCCGCGGCCCGCCCGCCCGAGCTCCCCCTCCAGGAGTGGCTGGAGACGATCCCCAACGTCCGGGTGGTGCAGAGCGGCGCCCTGGGCTCCTCCAGGCGGGTGTACCTCCTCGGCCGGGGCGTCGGCGCGGGGGGCGGGCGCGGCGGGGCCGGGCCGCCGCTGGCGCCCATCGCGGCCACCGGGGGAGGGGGCGGGACAACGACGGTGCTTGTGGCTACGCAGCCCGCCGCTGTTGCTGCAACGACGGCGGAGGAGCTGGAGAAGACGGTGCCGGCGGAATTGATAACTTCCAAGGAGTGGGTTCTCACCGACACCAAGAGGGAGGAAGTGGAAGTGGCGACAAAAGGCGATGCCAACAGCAACAACAACAAGCAACAGTTCGTCACTACCAGAACCTACGTATCCCGCTCGGCGGTTTTTGTGTCCATTCTCTGATAATGAGCCGCAAACGCCCCAAATCAAAGATTCTACGTTGTCATATCACGAGATCTGCCTGTAGATCGCGGTACTGAGCACCACGCCCAACCACGTGCCCTTTCCTCGCCCGGGACCTTTTTTGTAGATCTGATATTTTCCTTTTCTTTTTCCTTTCCTTTTCGTTTAAGAAGTGTAGGGAGCGTTAACGCAGATGCCGGACAACTTGTCATGGGAACGATGGATGCAAAACAATGATAAAAATAAAGTGAGTACAGATGCGAGGTGTTGTGCAAATGCAGTCGAGAGATTCGAATGTGTTGGAGGAGGACGATTTGTGCGGCGACTATATGACACAACGCATACCCAGAAATGAAGAGAGATCCAGCGATCGTTGCAACTTAGTGCGTACAGAAAAGCTTGTGAGCATGGCGGGGGATTATCCGAAAACAGCAGGTTGGAGTGGTTTTACTTGCAAAATTGCACTCACTCTTGGCGCGCTCGCGACGTGTAGGGTGCTCGGATGATGTGGTAGATGTCAGAATCGTTCCTGATGCGAAAGAGCCTTCCAGAGAAGTGTTTCGTGCAGGCATGAATATACGGCGTACGGCAAATGGCAGTGAAACACCACCACTGCTTCCGCCTCGTTACACTGGAGCTTCTAGTTCTAGTCGGCACCAGGGCAAAGAGTGTGGCTCTAGTCACGAGCACAGGCACCAGGGCAGAGTGTACCATGAGCTGTCGGATTCGTCTGATTATGACACGGATTCGCCTGCTAGATACCAGAAGAAAAGCCCAGGACGTGGTCACTGCCGATTAATCCAAAGACTCTTTTCCATAAAGGGGTGCCTTGTGCTTTCAATTCTAGGGCTCTGCACTATTATCCTTGTACTTGCTGCACTTGATGGCCATGCAGTTTATCGTGTCCTTGCAAATATCTTCCCGTCCTTGGATCCTTTTCAAGTAGAACGAAATCGCATCCAAGCTCTTTGCAGGGCTCAACTTTCAGATGATATTTCAGCTAAAGTGCCAAGATTGACGAAGGTCCCAGCTCGTGTTACTGCTATAAACCCTCTGGTAACCACTACTCTGCATTTCGCCCTTCTAATCTATGAAGAGATCTCAAGTGATACAGCGTTCCCCAGACCAGTATTACACAGATTACGCCAAGGCCCAGTTTTCCTCTTTCACACGGGAGCGTATAGAGCGGGAGGCTCGTGACTGGCGTGCGTTCTTTGCTATTGTCAAGTCACTTGTACGGCTGCCAGCACCGTTTGCTGCGGGAGCTGGTGTGTCGTCTCGCGGTATAGTGTTGTCCTGTGGTGGAAGATACTTCCCTCTGTGTTTGGGTAACCTTCGTCTGCTAGTTTTAGTCCACAGAGTCTGTGTTCCTATAGGTACCGTTTACATACAAATCCATTAACAACAACAACAACAACAACAACAACAACAACAAAAAAAGAGGTGTGGTACGCTGCTGAAGAATTGAGTGATATCCAGAAAGAAGACATAATGATGCTAACCAAATATGGTGATATCAGACTGCGATCCCTCAACGGAATTGCAGAAATGTATGACAGAGCCATTGGAGGATTACAACGCGGCGGTACAAACGTGGGGCATAAAGGATTCCGTATGTACCATTTGAAAATGAGCAAGTACTTACTCCTGAACATAGATATGAAAGTTATGGCAATCTTATGCAGTAATTTTACCAACATTCTGTACCTGGATGCGGACAATACTCCTGGAAGAGATCCCACATATCTTTTTGACACACCCGAGTTTATCAACACTGGGGCAATTTTCTGGCCTGATATGTACGGAATCTCTGAAGTAAGTGCTTCGTTTAGTTCGTACTTCTTATTCATGTAGGAAAGTGCCGTATGGCAAGTTATGGGTGTTCCTTTTGTCGACATGTGGGCTCAAGAAAGTGGACAACTCGTTGTAGATAAGTCTCGAGTTTGGCGACAGCTACTTTTAGTGGGGTTCATGAACCAACGGCAAGATTTCTATTATTCAATGGTGAATGGGGACAAGGACACATTTTTGTTTTCTTGGATTGCCACCCAGACTCCTTATCACATGATACGATGGCCACCGTCACCTGCAGGCGTGATTAATGACTATGGCGAGTTCTGTGGTAACTCTTTTGTATGTACAAAACCATATACACCAACTTCTAACGGGAGCAAGGTTCAATATGACACAACTGGGCAATTATTGTTCATTCACGCAGTTGGTGCCAAGACACCTCCACACAGTGAGCTCTCTCGCAAGTGGCACGTAATCAAAATCTACAGTGCCGCCTCATCCCGAATGGTCTACAACTGGCTTGGAGGTTGCATCAATGCCGAGGACGTAGGTTCCACAACCACAGACCCACAGACCGGCGTTACCAGCATCCAAGTAAGACCAGGAGGTGATGGAGCACTACCCATCCCTGCCCAAGTCATCAGCTTTGCTTCTGTTTTTGGCAATCTGGAGGAAGTTTTGACTAGGCTACAACAAGTCGCCTTTAATTAAACAAAACTTTTTCTTTTTTACACTCCAGCTTCGTGCTCAAACTTGATCCATATCTGGATCAAAGGGCGGCTGTTTTTTGGCCTATCAAATTCCTGTAAAAACAGCCACCACTGTCGATGTGTTGGTGTCCCGCGTATGCGTAGGCGTCGACCGGCGGTGTTGGGAACAGCAGCGATACCACGGCAACGGACCGAGTGAAGGGGGTGAAGGTCGACCCAAAGCCCAGACCCACCAGCACCTACGCCATCAGCTGCGCCACTGAGGCCTACAACGTAGGATTTAGTGGATGGTGGGAGGGGGGGAGGGGAGGGAGCGGGAGGGTACCATACATGACCTACAACCAAAAACAATGCGGCTGGTGTATGCTTCTGTGCATGTTGCGTTTGAGCTAATATGGGGATACTCACTCAATAACGGAAGACAGAAAGAGATGAATTCGATTGGAATAAAGGGTTCTATTGTTTGCCTTGTGTTTGTTGTTTATTTGTTTGGGTTTGTGTGTTTTTTTCGATGTGATTCTGAGCTTGGAGTGTCAAGCTTATAAAGGCCTCTCAGTCCTGCATTGCTTCAGCGGTTTGCATTGAAGAGTTTGCCTGTGGATTCACTGAATCACACACAGGTGAGCCAATTTCTGCCATCCACCTGCTCTGAGTGCATAGCCCACCCCACAGATTGTTACTGCCGGACCGAGTTACATACCTTTACACTACTCAGCCTTCATAATATCCTGTATTTAATTCTCCCTACTGGTGGGATTGTCAGTCAAGTTGTCTGATGCAACTTTTATTGATCCCCACCAATAGTTGCTTTTTGTGTGGTTACCTCTCTTTTTTTTGGGTTTTTTTGTTTTTGTATGAGTATTAACTTGGCTATGTGGTTCCAAAGGGATGACATTGTGTTGTAACAAGAAATAGTGCCTTTTATTCCAATCAAATTCCTCTCTTTATTTCATTGCTGAGTGAGTGATCCCTCATTAGTTTCAAACACAATACACAGAAGCATGGATTATGATTTGTGTTTCTAGTAACTATGTATTGTTTTAACATTACAAACTTTGTTTTTTTTGTAACAGAAGAGGAAATAAGTGGTTTGAAGACAAGGTGGTTTGGCGATTAGTGCTGTGACAGGCTGCGACAACACCTCGGCTCCTTATCGATGTGTTTGGGGAAACATGAATAACACAAAAAGGTGAAGATCGAGCGTCGAGCACCACCCTGGATACTTATGGCGAAGTGTGCACGAGCTGTGGGTCTGCCTGGAAATCCGATTGTGTTGTGGCGTCGAAGTTTCAAAGTCAAGCGAATCCCCGCATTGGAGGTCTCGAACATGAGCTTGGCCAACGTTGGGGATAGCGTGTTAAACAGTCGTACAAAATTTGGAGTTTCTTTTTTTTTTTTTGGCTTGTGGGCATACCCACAAGCACTGCCTATTAAAACACAAATTCCTCAATCTATCAGCCAATTAAACACTATCAACAGTCTGTAATGGTACACACGCATGGCTATATGTACAGCGTTATTTATTCGGGTGGTCCATGTAGTGAGGCTCAATATAATGAGACCTTTGAATTTATCAGCCGCTTCCTTGTCTGTCATATCCAAGCTGAAAGCATCACGAAGGTATTTTATATCATTCTCCTATACGGCGATGTAACCGAAAATGAAGAAAGAACGAAGGGGGAATACAGATTGCAGTTCCGGTATGCCTGTTGAAAGCATCTAGCTTATTATTAGAACGACTCAAATTCATTGTCAGGGAGAAAGAAAAGCTCACAAGTGCAAGAAGTGTAATAAACATGTAGGCATGTCTGCGGATGATATTATAGGCAGTGCAAGCAATACTGGTAAAGCGTTCAAAATCGGGGGAGTTTCTGCCACCCATCACATAGGCAAAGTCTGGTGTGAATACAAATGGAGCTGGCTCCCGGTTGATACCCAGCTTTTTCTTCTTATGTCCTGATGAAGGTAAGAGTCTTAAAGGATATTACAAAGCAACCAAGAAAATGTCCAAAGTCTATATGGAACAAACAACCCGTTTTAGTAAGCATAATCTGGGAACCATTACATGAAAGTAGAAAAAATGGATAAAAACGTTGTCGTTGTGTCGGTCCCCAATTCCAAGAACGTAGGTCGCAACGCAGTACCCAGCACAAGAGAGCATGAATCTAGTGACAGCACATTTATAGTCTTCATCTGTGGTATTGTGTTTGCGTATCCATGTGGCAAGAGGCTCATTCCTAAACGCAGCTGTTGCTCCTCCGGATTGCTGGAAATTTTGATATCAATGAATCGATCATTTCTTGGTAATATTTTAACCTTGTGAATGTTTGCCGTTGTAGTGGCGTTTTGGACAATCTCAATCATTCCCACACTGTCTCCCATATTCATTGTTCTGTAAGGAGAAAGTTGAAGATCGAGTCCTTCTGCTTTCCACAACTGCACAAATAAATTAAAGGTCTTCGATATTGTGAAGTTACATTATCCATAAGTCGGATCATCTGAAAAGTGGTAAGAGAAATTACCATCTGGTTGGACATTACCTGCAGGGTAAGCATATCTTGCCGGAGATCATCACCTGATTTGAATAGAACTGGGTAGGTCGTTCGCTCACTGTTGCAGTGTTGAAACACAAGCCAAAGCGGTAATTTTTTAGAATCCATGTATTTACATTTTGGTATCTCCAGCCCACAAGCAATGAAGCTGGTCAATACTTAGAACGTTTAAAGTTTCAAAATTTAAACTGTGTACTCTGGGTTTACTGGTAAATGGAAGGGAGAGGTGACGTGATATTTTTTGAGTTCTTGAAGCAAAAAATTTTGCCTATCACTATCTTTGAGAACCTGGAACATTTAATTCTCAATACTTCACTCCTAATAAATATGTCACCTTAAGTCCATTTGCCACAGAGCGGAGGCCGTTCAAAAGTTTATGTTGGAAGAGTAGCTCTTTTCTTTGAGGGCCACATCCCCTTAAGTATGCGTCCAAGAGGAGATGATATCGGCTCCGTGTATCGGGGACATGAACTTCACTCTGCCCAATGAAAAGATGATATTTACAGTTAGCAAAAATTGTTAATTAATGAGAGTACTTGCGTACCAGTAAATGCCAGAATATATCTTGCCCAACCTGACCAATGTAAGAAAGACATTTGCAATGTCCAAGCATACTTTGGGGTTTGTCAGCCCCCTTTTAAGCAGAAACATTGCCAGGGAGGAGTCTTGGTATGGCTCATACTTCAGAACCTGGTTCTAATTAGAAAGGGGATCGGCACCGCTAAAAAGATGCACCTGAACAAGTTGTATAAGATAATCTAATATCTCTTGGTCACTCATTTTATCAATTGTCTCAACAGCAAGCTCCCGTACTCTACTGTCTGGATACTTCGCATCGAGGAGCTGGTACAGTTGTCAAACAAAGGACAAAGGAAAAATAGAACCTCCAAAGCGTGAAACGGCTTTAGTTCCACTGACGACAATAGTCTCGTAGTATTTCAGTGAAGTAAAGGAAGGAGTTTTACCTGTGGAGATAAGATACTGCAAATCTGTCTCGGTAGTTAACTCCACTTAAGATTCTCGGTAGAGCCTAAGAATCTCTATAAGTGAGTGGAGTAGGGTTTACATGTCCAACCTTGGGCCTGTCCTTAATGCGTTCTGCTTGGCTCCACAGAATTTTTTTATCTTTTTCTGTGAGGGGGTACAATTGATCTGGGGACTTGGTTAGGTGCTTTTCCTTTTCAACAAGAGAAACCTTTTTCTAAAATCTCGTCCACTCGCTTCACGTCAATGGGGTCCGAGCCATCCATTTTTGTAGAAGTTTCAATACTTGCTGGTTTTTTGCTGTTTGCAACATGAAATGGATTGCGTTGCATACCATCTTGAGTGGGGAAAACAATAGGCAAAGTATACTTTGGGAATTCAATGCAAATAGATAATGTCTTGTCATGCTCTGAAAAGTTTTCATTGCAAGTTCCAATTGGATTAGCTTTATCATTAAGCCACATAGCCAAAATATGTTTTCCTGTCTGGATAGTGGTTATTGGGGAAAATTTTCAAGATCAATTTCATATACGATTAGCTCATGCTTGTAGTCAAATAGGAGGCAGCTGACCCATCCTAATGGGTTGTCTTTAGGTAGTACTTCCTGCGTATCTTCTTTTGACACTCTCCCAAAAGCTGTAAAGCAAAGCCTTGTCGCCTGCAGGAAAATTGTAATCGCGGGAAAAAAATGTGGTGGTTCCACTGTACCCTTGGAAGCTCACACATTGGGGTGAGTGTCCTCAATTGCTTCTTCCAGTGAGTACAATTTGACACAGGCACAACATCAGTGAAAATCAAGGGAGAGAGAAGTTCACCACCATGATATCTTAGAGGAATGTTTCATACGTATTAGAGTTAAACATTTAACAGGCTCACAATCCAGCTGCTATGAATATCGAAACTAAATCAGCTGGTAGTTCTGAGGTGAGAGGAAATTCGAGTCCAATCACCTTGAAGGAAAAAAAATCCTGTGGAAATGAGAAAAGGGACAACTAAGGTATTGCTACTACCTTATAAGACCATATCGAGAAACATGGTATCTCTTGCCATGGTTTCTTGGATATATCCAAGTAGTCATGACTATACTCCAGAGTTGAACTTGGAAGTTTAAAGAACTGTCATGTTAAATAAGTCCAGCATTACTTTGGTAAGTGTATACAGGAGCATCAGGGAAGTGTTCAAAATCAGGTGATTGTGATGGGTCAGGTCGCGTTGTTATTACTAGAAATGGAACTTGGTTTGACTCAAGGGTGGCATTAATGTAGTGAAATGCAACAAGGGGCTGGCTCCCAAAGATGTACTCATCCAAGAATTTGACCTAAAGCTTAGTCAAAGGCGCCACAAGGAAGAGCATACCTTAAGAACAAAATCATTAGCAGAACAGTCTTTAGCTACCTGTGCATAAAAGGCAGAAAAGAGCTTGGTGATCAAACCATCAGCTGTTTCAGAACCTGCTCACAGGAAAAATTAAACTCAGGGTGAGGGGGAAAAAAAATCGTACGTGTCGAAGGGATATGCATCGTTGTTCCCAGAAGGGGAAGCTCGATATTAATGTCAATTGCCCCCTTCTGTTTTTCTGGGGGAGCAGACGATAACCACAGTGGTATCCCTGATATTCGTTGTTGATATCTCAATCTGTGTAGTTGAGAAAAAAACCAATATCACAGATGGGTACCTAGCTGCCTTTTGCTTGAAAATAAGTTCTTCTAGTCCGATGGAGTGCTCATATTCCCCAAGAATAGTGGAAATATCATTTTCAATTGCCACTTGTCTATCCTGTTAAAATGGTTGACAAAGAAATAAAAGAAATACCGAGCGGGAATGCTTTACACACAATTGATTGCCTTTCTAGAACAAGTTTTGGTATAATACCATAACTTCTGCACAGAGCAATGAAAGGCACGTTCATTATAGAAAGTGTATTCTTGAGACCAGGTACAAAGGTATTATAGGCGTTAGGTGGCAGAATCAATCCCACTTCTTGAAGTGCTTGTGGGATAATTAATTGCTTTATCTGCGTGAAAACAAATCAGTCTTGTTTGATAATTTCATTTACTTGTGTAAGGGTATCAGAAGTAGAGCATTTCAAGTACAATGTTTGGCCACCAGGTATGAGAAGTTGGAAAGGGAGAAATGTGCTATTCTTAGAAACAAACAGAGACAATTTAGAACAGAAAGAGCAGCGTTATTATTTACCAGGACTATTTTTGGCTTTTCAGTTACAGAATGCTTGAGAAAGCTATTAACTTGAGTTGAACATACAAGACACTTACTTTCAAATGGCTAGCAACAAGCTGTCTTCCTCGGGCAATAAAGGAAACAATATGCACCCTGGGCCACACCCCAAATCTAGTACATTGTAGAACATCCTCACACTCACATAGTATGAAGCCATGATCTAGCAAGGCTCCAGTGTGCGATGTTAATCTTAGTGATCTAGATTCTAGTTGTGGGCAGAGCAAAGCTATACGGGAACAAATTTGAGCAGGTGTAGTGTATCTCTTCATAGGCGTGGCAACAGCAGTACCATCTGGCAAGTATACCACAAGAGGAAAGGCGAGGTTACATTTGTCCTGTCAATATTTAACCCAGTCACTCTTTTAGATGAGAGTACCTTGAGGTGACGAGATATACTTGCACATGCGAGGGTATTTGAACGCTGTCTGCAAGTAGATTTGGTCTTGTTTGATGAGAATGTGGAATTCTTCTTGGTTGGCGCACAAGTGGGCCATTTGGTTTTGGGTGAAGGTGCATATGGGGTTGAGTTATATGTAGTGTCTTGTGATGTACTATTTGCAGCTGTTACTTTGGTTCCACAGTCACCAATGAACCTGTTCCAGGAAAAAAATGATTTTTGATTCACTGCATGAGAGAAAGTGGCAAAAGAGTTGGAGGGATCAGAAGACACAGAAGTTGCTCTGTCGTTTTCACTGGTTGAAGGCGCTTGGAGTGAAATACTTTTATCTTCAACTTGTGCCACTGCCTTTTGATTGGCATCCACACTCACTGCATAGGATTTTTCATTGGCAGTAGAAATAGTTGGACTCGATGCCGGCTCCCCTAAATCGGCCAAAGAGGTAGCTGTACTTACAGAAATTTGTTCCAGCAATCCAGCCAGACATGCACTCCAGTCAAAGGGTGATGAGACTTGTGGGTTCATACTTGTACTGGCTGAGGGAGCTTGTGTTGCAGATGTGGAAGTGACAGTGTGCAGTGATGTTACACTACTTGTGGAGGAGTTTAAGTTCTCATTTGATTTAGAGATCGGGTCTGTTTCCTCAGTCTTACTTGATTCAAGTTCCGTGGTATCATTTGCGTGAGATTCACCATTGGCTACCTGGGGAGAAGTGCTTCCTTGGAGCGCAGTTTGGAGGTCTCTGTTTGTCTGTTTGACAGACACTTCATTTGTCATTTTTTCTGGTGAAGATGAAGGATCAGAGGAATCTTGGGTTTGGTGGGCCTCTTGTTTTTCAAGTTGGGCAGTGCCTGTAGGAAGAGGTTCTGTTTCTGATTTTTTTGGAGCACTGGATGATGTACTTGGCGTTGAAGGATTTGTTGATTGTGTTTGTAGGGGGGATTCCTTTTTCACCTGAGGGGTCTTTGTTGATCTCAGTAGAGTCGAAAATCTCTGAGCAATTGAAGCTTTCTTTGCTTGATTTGGACTTGATGGACTCTGGGGTGCAGCACCTTTCTGAGGTGAATTAAGCACATGTGCCTTGGTTGAATTTACCGGAGACGGTGGTGCGCTGCTAGACTGCAAAGCAGATGAAAGCTTGGCGACCCTTCCCTGGTGCCCACTCTTTACAACATCCTCATTAGGCAGGATGAGCACATCCATAGTTTTCTTCCTCGTGAAGCCGGTGCTTCCCTGAGCGTCGAGCTGCAACAGCTGATCGAGTCCGTTCCACTTTTGCTGCCGAGGCCCCGCCACAGCAGGCTGTGTCCCCCCACTTGCACCCCTTGTGGATTGGGGGTCCTGGTCCTGATCAACACTGCCACCTCCGCTCACTGCCTCCTCAGAAGAACAACCACCACTGCTACAATCTGACGCGGTGGATGCAACTGCAACCATACCAGAACCAGAAGAGGTAGAGTCATTATTAGAAGCAACAGAAGAATCGTCGCCCTCTCCTTCGCCTCCCTTGTCGCCGTGGCCGTCACACCCACAGTCGTCATTGCAACTGCAGGTTTCCGGTGATGACGTCAGCATGAGGGGGTGGTCCACGCACTCAGTCAGGCACATGTCGTGCCGCGACCGTATTCCTGCGTCCGAGTCGGGTGACACGTCCGCGTGTGCTGGCATGGCATCTGGGGGGTGTCCCACAATTGCGGTGTTACCCTCCGCACTGCGCCCCTCGTGCTCTGTGGTCATTACGCCACTGAATTTCGGTGTCGATCAGAACTGGAATTTCCGAATGAAGGAAGATCGCGTGGATGAAAACGCCCCTTCTTCGCTGATGGATTAGAGGGTTTTTAGCTCTCAGTGTATTGTCACAGTTAAGGAGCCAAGTTGAAGTCGCTCTTTCAAGTGAAGAGAAAGCCTATTCTAAGACTGTCCCGTCCTTTTTTGGAAATCGTTGGGGCTTTTAAAGAGGACCGAAGCAACCTTTTTTTTAACAGACAACCGCAAGCAGACACAACAAACAAAATAAAAAATAAAAAAAATGGAAGGAGAGGAAGTTCAGGCACTCGTTATTGACAATGGCTCAGGCATGTGCAAGGCTGGCTTTGCTGGCGATGATGCCCCCCGCGCCGTGTTCCCAGTGCGTTTTGACTTTTTTTTTCCCCTTTTTCCGCCTTTTCGTTTACCTACGCCTGTTCGCTTTTCGTTTATTCACTCGAACTTATCCCTCTTGTAGTCCATCGTCGGTCGCCCCCGCCACACCCAAGTCATGGCTGGTATGGGCAACAAGGACGCCTACGTCGGCGATGAGGCCCAGAGCAAGAGAGGTATCTTGACCCTGAAGTACCCAATTGAGCACGGAATCGTCACCAACTGGGACGATATGGAGAAGATCTGGCATCACACCTTCTACAACGAGCTCCGTGTTGCCCCCGAGGAGCACCCAGTCCTGCTCACAGAGGCCCCACTCAACCCCAAGGCCAACCGAGAGAAAATGACCCAGCTCATGTTCGAGACCTTTAACACACCCGCCATGTACGTCGCCATCCAGGCCGTCCTGTCCCTCTATGCCTCTGGTCGAACCACCGGTATTGTCATGGATACTGGCGATGGTGTCACCCACACAGTCCCAATCTACGAGGGTTACGCTCTCCCCCACGCCATCCTCAGGCTCGATCTTGCCGGCCGAGATCTTACTGACTACATGATGAAGATCCTCACTGAGCGCGGTTACTCATTCACCACAACCGCCGAGCGCGAGATTGTCCGTGATATCAAGGAGAAGCTCGCCTACGTCGCCCTCGACTTCGAGGCCGAGATGAAGACCGCCGCTGAATCCTCATCCCTTGAGAAGAGCTACGAGCTGCCCGATGGACAGGTCATCACCATCGGAAACGAGAGGTTCAGGTGCCCAGAGGCCCTGTTCCAGCCATCATTCCTTGGTATGGAGGCAGCCGGTATCCACGAGACATGCTACAACTCCATCATGAAGTGCGACGTTGATATCCGCAAGGACCTCTACGGAAACATCGTCCTCTCAGGAGGCACATCCATGTTCCCAGGCATTGCTGACAGGATGCAGAAGGAGATGACCACCCTCGCACCAACAACCATGAAGATCAAGATCATTGCCCCACCCGAGCGCAAGTACTCCGTCTGGATCGGAGGATCAATCCTTGCATCCCTGAGCACATTCCAACAGATGTGGATCAGCAAGGAGGAGTACGACGAGTCCGGCCCAGCCATTGTCCACAGGAAGTGCTTCTAAACACACACTAAACCCTTCAGACAACAACCGGAAAGATACGGACCACAGAGCTTCCTTGGGCAGCTATACGGGAAGTGCTAGGAGTCTTGTTGAATGTGGTAAGCACAGGGCTCTATCCCCCTTCCTCTGGTTTCGGGTTGTGCCACTGGTTTGGCCAACTTGAACATATAGAGCCAGGGGGAAAAGGAAACCCTATTACCTGCCAAGACACACTCCTTCCCGTTGCCCTTTGAGGCTTTGGCCGTCTTTGGTTGTTGGCAGAGAAAAAATAATAAATCACTGTTCCTTTGTCAACCTTTCTTTTTAATGGGCTTCTGTTTTGTTTTCCCAAGTACATGGGACCTACCCCTATTTCAACTTTCTATTTCTCTATGTGGATATTCCATGGCTTCAGAAAGGAATACGAAAACATCGTTCTTTGTCAAACTTTTTCTTCTGCTTCTTTCAAAGTTTCTTTTTTTCTGCGTCTGTTGAAGCTCCTTTCTGGTACTGGGCTCTTACAGGGTTCATCTCATTTCTCTCATCAACAAGCATTTTAAAAAGGTTTCTTTTGACGAGGTGAGCTAAATATTTGGATAGAAAATCTAAAGCCGTTTGTAAGCTGTCACTACGATCAAATCTCGGGAAAATGAGTACACAGGGAGCGAGTGTGAGCGGCGGTGCGGTTGCGACGGTACCAGTACAACTGGAAGAACGACCGTTCATGCCAGAGAGAATTGTGTTTGCCCTCGACGTCTCTGCCGATATGGCGAAGAACTTCAAGGGGTTGGGAATGCTCCTTGGCGTTTTTAACCGTTATGGCTGAGAATGTTGTGCAAGCTCTGCCATTTGAAACCCTTGAGGGCAATATTGATACTGAAATTCCAAACGGCAGGAGGCAAGCATTTCAACAGTGTCAATATTGCCCTCAAGGATTTCAAGCATCTCTCTGGTGCTGGGGTGGGGAACTGCAGGTGGATGTAAGGTACTGGAACATTCACCTCCAATATGTTGTGCAGACACCAGAGCACCCAATGGCAAAGCAGTGCTTTTTCCACTGTGGTGGTGGTGGTTTGCAGTGTTTTTGAGGCTTGTAACAGTGCAGACTGGTGACCTGACAGGACATTGAGGGTTTGGAGAGAAAGTGTGTAATTACCTTGGTGTGACTGTGAAGTAGACTTTGCTGTCAGAGTTTTGCTTACCAGACTGTTTGCAATCCTTGTTCTAGCCATTTGATTGATATCTGATATTTGCTGATTTGTCGGGTGTGTATCTTTATCCCGTCTGTTGATGTCATGTCTATATGACCCGTTTGCAAAGCCCTCTGTTGAGTTTGTGGGAATCAAAAATAACGAGTCACATTTTTGACGTGGCCGATGTCCCTTCAAAACGGAATGACGCCAGTGCTCCATCTTGGTACCGGTTGGGTTGTACATACCCGTCAGCATGCGGCAAGATAAGCTACTGGAAGATAGTGAGCCAATAATAATGGAAAGAAGAGATGTATTACAGACCTAAGTCTTAAACAGACACCCGGTGAATTCCGAAATCCGACGTGACGTGATCCCCCACTTACTTCAAAAGGTACCGTTGGATCACAACCTTCACAGCTGTGAGGATGTTTCCAGATATTGGCACAGATAGAACCCGTCAATGCAAAGCAGGTTCTTTTCATAGCTGGGGATTCGATAAGAGAAAGAAAAAAACAATAAATACCTTCTAATCAAAAAAGCAGAGAGCAACATGGAGTGATGGAAAAGGGAGCACCTCTGGGCAGGGAGGTCACCTCGATTGTTAGCACAGTGATTCCTGAGGTGGCCTCAAGTACTGTGATCTTCCTGTTGCCTAGTTGGACTGCAAACAGAAGCCCACTGCCACCAACTACTTGATGGAATCTGTCACTTACCTTCCGCAGTGGTGTGGCTAGGTTGTTGCAGTCCCACAGCTCGTATGTCCCTATACTCTGACATCCTGTGCAGAACACCCTGTTGCTGACCTGTGACAGCTGAGAACAGTGCTCCACAAACTGTGTGAAAACCCCAGTTGTGGGCTCGACTGCAAATGCACCCCAGAGAACGCTCTCAATTGCCTTCAAGATGAAAATGACATCTCCATTTTGTCTTCTCATAATCAAAACCTCCTCACAGGTGTAGGAGTTATAAGGAGGCCACGTGGTACATATTGAGCTCATCACCACAGCAGGCTCCCTCGACCTGTAGGTTGCACCAACATCAAACAAAGTAAACGCAGGTCCGTAGTGATCGCCAGCACACAGCATCACGACTAGAGCCTCATCAGCAGCCACCTTGTTAAAGAACACATAACACTGGCACACAAGAAGCTTCTCACTCCCAGGCACTGCCACCATCACATCAGGCTCTTTTCCATGCTGAATGTTACTGATTATCAGCTTATATCCTTCGAATACTGCACCGCTGTAGTCCGCACAAGCAACAAACCACTTCCTATTTATGGCAGAATCCCCTGACATGCACCCCAAAGCCACAGGCACCACTTCCCCGCCACCAGCACAACAAGCAGTTGCACTTGAAAGTGTCCCATAATCCGCCCTGTAGAGCACCAAATAGCCAACTCCGTCGTCATCGCCGGAGTTTCTGTCTCTGTGGACCCAGAGGCCCGGCGTTTTCCAGTCTCTCAGGCGGTTGGGCCCCGAGACGGGCCCATAAGTCACTCCCAGAGTGGCGCCAGACACGCCAAACATCGCGCACCGCGATTCCGGCGGCTCCTCCTCGGGGTTCACCTCTAGCACGACGTAGACGACTCCGGACATGTCCCAGATGTGGCGCGCAAGTGGAGCCACGGAGCACACAGGCCCCGCCGGGCTGCGGGGGCCGCATCGCGGGTGCGACGACATCAGCAGCGCAACGAACTGGTCAATGGCACAGAGCGCGGGGACTGATGCCAAGCGGCACGACGAGGGGTCGTCGTCAATAGTTGCAACGACTTCGCTGTTACAAAACGCCATCGTTTTTGTGCCGGGGAATTCCCAGAAAGTGTTGTTTTGACCGATCCGCAAGCCGATGAGTTGGCTACGGGCTTCGCCTCTGTCCGTGGCAGTGATGGGGGATGTTGGGTGCGGGAAGTCCACGTTGCTGCGGCACCTTGTGCCGGGTGAGGTGGGCAGAGCCACGTCGGCGTCAGGTGCCGGGAGGAGTTGGGAGCTGGTCAACAGGTTTGCGTGCATCGCCGGGCGCAGGGTGACGTTTTTCGAGGTACCGGGCGACCCGAAGTACAGCCTCAACGCTGTCCCGGTGCTCGGGATGGTTGACGCCTGCGTGTTGGTTGTGAGTGCCGCAGAGGGAGAATGGGAAAGGGGATACGGACGTTACGGCAGCACTAGAAGTATGCCTCTTGCGGCGTTCACAATGGGTGCGAAGCGGATTTTAATTGCAGTCAACAAACTGACATTTGAGCCAAGTAACTTGACGAAGGAGTTGGCTAGGTACACGGAAATAAGGGGAGAATTAACTGCATACCTCCATAAAGTACGGATTAGCTCGTAAAGGTATACCTTATCACGAAGAAACAGGTTGGGTTCAACCCTCCCACGAAGGACTTCATACCAGTCAATGGACTCACTGGTGAAAATATAGCCTCCAGCACGGAAGGAGATCAGTGGTACCAAGGCCGATCACTAATCGCGGCTCTGGGTTCATTGCCCATTCCCTCAAGAGTTCCAAGTTCACAACTTCAGTCTTTCCCGCCAGTCATACAAATCCTTCGCGTTCTTTACAACCGCAGCATAATCATCGGGAAGGTATTATACGGCACAGTATCAAATGGCATGACTTTGTGGGTGGAACCACAGAAGTTTTCCATAACTCTGAGATCCATCGAGCTTTGTGGGAATCAGGTAGACAATGCCGAACCAGGTGATATTGCAGGCCTTAGGATTGATTGTGATACGAGACGCAGGCCAAAACGTGGATCTATTGCAATTGGTGGTTCCAGCTCAACTGAGTCACAAATTCGCCGAGTGGATAAGTTCAGTGCGAATGTGAGATTAATTTCTTTACTGGCACCTTAAATCATTTTGCACCAGATGATTGTGCTGCGTGATGCAAACTGTATCAATGTGGGAGCTGTCCCTGTACTGTTTACTCATTCGGCCTCAGTCCCTTGTAAATTGGACAGCATTGTGCAGAAGATAGACAAAGCAACGGGCAGGGACTTTGAAGATCCACTGACCACATTGAGGAGAGGCGATTGTGCCATAGTCACGCTTATCCCGTGCCTTCCATTGGCCGTGGGCAGCTTTTCCCAATTCTCCCAGTTTGGAAGATTCCTCTGCAGCTTCAACGGAACCGTGTGCGCCGTGGGAGTAATCAAAGAGGTTACGCCGCACGTAACGAGATGGCCAAAATGGCCTGTGATACGACCGATTCTAGCTGCCTGGTGCTGCAACGGTCCCACATGCCCACTCTCAAAGCACCATCTGCCACTCCACATCCTTCAGACTATCATCGAGTTCTCTTGGTCCTGCAATCTACCCTGGCTTGTTCTGATTTAATTGTAAATAAAACAGTGTGTTGTTTGGGGTTGTTTCAGATTGGCGTGTTGACATCCGCGCAGGGAATTAATTGATGCCAAGGAAAAACCAAAATGCATCACCTGCTGTGGATCTTCAAAGAGAATTAACACATTAAAAAAAACCAAGGCGAGGGGTGGTGTTGGTCACCGTAAGTACGTGTTGGCATGGACTACACTGGTACTGGTGCACAAACAGAAGACCTTTTTTCTGCTGCGGGGGAAATTGATTATGGTGGGCATAACTGTGACTCTATGAACAGAGGTGGGGGCTATTACTTGCACGATGGCTTCATTCCTTTTTACCCTACCGAACAAGTGTACATCGGTGCCGAGATCTTGGCCCCATCAACTTTGTACAATCCTCCAGAATGTTCTTACGACGAAATGTACTTTGTTGCTTCAGCTGACCCGAATGAACCTTCAGAGGGGGTTTGTCAACAACTTGCCCCACGGCGAGGAAGAAAGCCCGGGACAAAAACGACTCGACAATCCCGTAACGCAAACATTTTGGGTGGGGAATCAGCCTGCGCGCCCACACCTTCTTCATCCCTGCCTCTTCCTCCACCACCACCCCCTCCCCCGTCTTTAATACCACTTGATGAATCAGCAACAGAATGCACAAGGGGTTCGCTCAGTACCAATAACTGCACTCAAACCACTGTTATATCTGAACCTGCTGGCACCTGTAAGCCAAACCACAAGAGAGAACAAAATGAATATGCCGAAACTCATTCTGGATTAGCATCAGGAAGTACATTTGCGTTGGGCGACTGTCTGTCCACGGACTCGCTAAGTCAAGTACTATTGCTGGCACCCTTTTGAACATAATTTTTTTTTCCTCCCCAGATTTTCCTTGGGAATGCCTGTGAGACACAACTTCGTACTCCTTTAGAGCCTAGCACCATATCTGACCCCCAGGTCCGAGTGCTTTTATTATAGTAAGTCTCATTTCGTTTATAGTTCAGTACCCCAAAAAGAAGCTCCAATCGTCCACCTCTGGAAACGTCCCCAAATTACTACAGCAAAGTTTTATCACCCTCTTCCAAGTTCCTGGACTTTCTTTCTTTTGACAGCGATAGCTTTTCGGGAAAGTATAATAGCCCATTACAACTCCGGCAAGACCTCCTTTCCCAGATCTTGCCATCTGTCACTACGACAATTCCCTTGTCGACTGCACCAGTGGAGGTAAAGGAGCAACGAGATTCCTTTGCCCAATCTTCGAATACTCTTTCTTCAACAGCATCCACACAGCCAGTCACTGCTCTGCCACTGTCAGCTCAGCACAACCAGAAGTGTGGCTACCCAGAATCACTCGAGCCTCAAGCAAAGGTCGTTGATTCAGAGGAATTGTATGTACCAAAAATAGCAGAGTTGACAAGCTGTCCCTCGTTGATGTGTGTTTTTTTTTTTTTTTACTCTCATAGAATAATATTGTCACAGAGTTGCCTCCTCTCCTCCGGAGTTACAACCTGCAGAGTTCAATGCGCAGTCGCCGATACACGAATTATCTGCCCTAACCGCTCCACCCAATTTGTACTATTTCATATGTTAAATGGACCTTATGTTATCTCTCTAGGCATAGAAAAAGACAGGGGAACTCCCGGCTCCCAAAAGCAATCACTGATAAGAGACCCAGAAAAGGCAGCGTAGACACAACCAGTAAAACCCAAGTCTTGCCACAAAATATTCTAGCTACTGTCCCTGCCAAGGGTAGAGGCTGGTCTGAAGTTACGTCCAATTCCCACTATGTGTTTGATTTCTTCCATCTCATTCAAATAAAAGCAAGGACTAAAATATCTCACCTTGGCTGTTTGCCGAAAGATGCAAATGAAAAACACAAGCACGTACACACAAGAATGTTGATTTTTTCGCTTTTACCTCACTGATTCACTTTTCCAATACACAGGTTGCAGATGAAATAGTTGCAGAAGCCCATGCAGAAGAACATGATCAAGTAACGCATATGATATCCTTGTTTGATTTCAGAAAAATTCTTCTTGCACACAGAACATAAGAAGAAGGATATACGACGTGCTCAACGTTCTCAAAGCACTCAAAGTTATCATCAAAACCAGTTCAAAGGAAATAAGTTGGGCTGGCCTACCTGATTCAAATTTTTCACTTGAAGCTGTATGGCCGTTACTGCAATAGATTCTCTGATATAACAACAATATTAGCAAGGTTTCAAACTAGAGAAAGCCCAAACCGAGAGCCGCATACAGAAGAAGATTGACGAACTTACTGTTCTCAGAAATCAATACAGGGCGTACTCGACCCTTGCAGACCGCAATAAGTCCCAGTGCCAACAACTGGAACAAGCAGGGCAACAGCAAACTACGCCAACGCAATCCCAACAACCCGAACCTTCGCATACGCCTAGTGCTGAACCTCCGACTATTAAACATGAGCCCCTGTCAGAACAGCACTCCAACCAACCAGTTCAACCGCAAGAAGAGGGTAGAGTATATGTACCGTTTTGTGTGCTAAGCACATCAACTACGGCGTCGATAAAGGTTACCATCTCTCACCAAAATTACATGCTGACATAGAAAATAGTGGGAATTCTCACCGACGAAAACTCGGCTGGATTTGGTACTGTCACAACCCTACCAACTAATGACGGACAACCAACTTCTTGATCAGCTAAATCCATAAGCGCCTAAGCACCAAACGCCCTTCCCAAGAAGACACCAAGAAATAAGCAAAAGAAAAAATTCACATTGGCGTCACTCCAAAATTGCCTTTATTCACATTTCCACCAGCTGTTGAAAAATGGCCATGTGTGTACAACATACACAAACACAGAGACTCCACTCAAAAGGATGAGAGGTCTTCTTCCTCATCCCAAGAGTCCTCATCTTCATTGAGCTGCCTCCTCTGCTGCAAGTGTGTCATGAATGCATTTTGTACACTGAGTGGTTGCTGCTTTGCCGTGGTGCTTGCTTTGCTTGCCTTTGGTGCCTCCTCGAAGCTGTCAAAGCCGTCGTCATCATCGACGTCGGCGATGGACGGCAGCTCGTCATCAGGCTCCTCAGGGGGTGGTTGTACTGCAAGGAATGGGTTGCGTAGTGTTGCCGGCCGTGGAGCGTAGCTCAGCGGCTTGCGTGATGCAGTTGTTGCTTTGGGTGCTGCTGTTCCAGGAGAGGTTGTTGATGGTTTGGGTTTGGTTGTGGTTGCTGCTGCTGCTGGTGCGGGCGTTTTGGTGGGTGTTGTTTTTGATGGGGTTTTGCCTTTGTTGGGTGTGGGTGGCGGTGTTTTGCTTGTTGTGGACTTTGTTGGTTTTTTTGGAGTGGCTGTGCTGGGTACCTGTTTTTTTTTTTTTTTTTTTTTTGGGATAGTTAGAACTTAATGTGATGTGATGGGAAAAAGTGCGGAAGAGTTACTGCTACGGGGATTGGTGACCTCCAGGCATCAAAGTGAGCTTTGAATGAAAGGGGTTCCTTTCCAGCACAAACAGTTAGAGGTGCGGTTTCTTCTTTCCCGGGAGAAAATGCCACATAATCCTTGGAAGAATATGTGATAGTCTTACTTGAAAATATTCTACCTTGGCCCGTTTAGTGGCTTGCTGGATCAGCTTATCAGAGCATAATTTTCCTATCCACAGATATGCACGCTTGCCGACATCTAGTATGCATGCACAGGTATCAAGCAAATCAGATTGTGTGTACATTGTTACGGGTTCCACCTACGAGTTATTAGGTTGGGTCTGAGTAGCTGTACGAACCTTGAAGACACCTCCATCCAAAGTACATTTGAACATCTTTTCTGTACATTCGCTTGTGTGCAAATAAGTATCACTTGCATATTCACTAGCTCTGGAAAATGAAGTATTTATAAATCTGGAACAAACACTTTTGCACAAGTGAATGCCTTGGAAGAATAGTCCAAAACTGTGGTGTCTCTTTTCCCTCATAAACCTCACCAGGGGTACGGCCAAGGTCTTCAAGTGTTGGATTGGCACTAGCAAGTTCCTGTTTTTTGGGATGAGTGCAGATACGAACCGAAATAATGTGAACCTGCACTAGAAGGGAAGAAAAAGCAAAACCTACATCCCTTTCTTGTGCAGAACTTCCAGATCCATGCCAACAAAACCTTTTTCCCTTAAAAGAAGGTAGAAGGAAAAAACTCCATACACGGTTGGAATTTTATTCTCTCTAAACGTGTCATGCATTTGCGCTGCATAATTCGCATCAGCCATTATAACATAGGATGAGAGGCTGGAGAGAACACTTGAATCTGTTGCACTAGGGATATATGAATAGGAAGAAAATTGATGTACAGTAGCACACTGTGAAAACTGGGAGGCACGGAACACTGTGGGTGTTCCTCGCCCTCGGACTTGGAATGCCTTGAATTTGCGTTCTTTTTGTGGAGAATTGATACTGCCCTGCAAGAGGGGTGATTCGGGAAGAGCATTAAATTGAATTAACTGCAAAAATGAGAAGTTGTCTGCCAAAGAGGTTCAGAAATTCTAAAGGCTCTTTTCCTTGCGTGATACGAAACTATTTGTATGGTAAGTATATTTTACTCTCAGAATGACAACTTCTGTTGGCTCATTGCAGTGTAACTCCTTAATTTTTCTATGAACATAGAACATCAAACTGAGCACCAAAAGTTACACCAATGGGTTATGAATGGTAACATCAACCTGAAGTGATACTTGATATAGGCCTTTTGGCTGGAGTTGCACCCTTCCCAATAGTATATAACAGGTGCTATGTGTCCTGTAGCCTAAAAAAAGTTGGGCACGAAATTATGTGAACGAATGCATACATCTTCAGCAATGTAAAGGCAGACATAGCTTCCTGCATCATAAAACTGTCCATATTGCTCCTCGGGTAATTCTTCCCACTCTTCTCCCATGCAAAACCACACCTGGGGGTGTGAGAAATCAAGGGAGTGTAATGGGAGATACTTGAAGAACTCCTTCATCATCCACATCCTGTACATTTGGGGTTGTTATAGTGGAAACAGCCCCAACTGTGCCTGTGAAGCAAAGCATCTCTGCAACTTCTGGTGGTACAACTGGTTTTTCCTCCACTTTGGCAGTAACGGTAGCATTAATTTCAGCTATAACATGTAAGGCTTAGGTTTGTATTTGTTTTTTCTCCGTACGTTTTGGAGCCTGAGGCTTAGGTTTCGGAATAATCCATTTGGTGAACTTTTCCTTAAACATCACAGATTCGCGCCCTTCAATTTCTCGGGAAACCGTGGCCCATTTCGGGCGTTGTTCATCATATAACAGTTCCTGGAGCCAATGAGTGACTTGCTTTATAAGTTAAGTTGCCATTACATTTCCCAGATTCAGTGTAGCTTTTTTTTCTTCTTGTAGAGATGCCTTACCCAGCCAAGCATAACTGTAACAAATTAATGAAAATTTTACAACTGTACGCATACATTTCCGATCCGCAATCCAGTATATAACAAGAGCTAATTTTTTAAGGATGAATAAGAACATGACCGTTCTTACTTGGTGATAAGAATGTCTCTAGTTAAAGTGGTAAATTGTATCTGGGAGACCTGCAAACCCTCCTCCTCTGATACACTGATTCTGAAAATTAAATCGTTGAGTCTAGAGTCTCCTAATGAATTGAAAATACTTGCACAAAAGCCCAACCACATCACAATCTGCCTCTGGTTCTTTACTTGGGATGGAAAATGTACCGTCACATCCAAGAGCCCGCCAGAACTCTATAGGGAGATTTTTCCTTATAGAACAGGAGAAAGGGAGTTGTTAAGAAACCTGGACAGTCACAAGATTGCTCTATATTTGTATTACTGAAAAAAAAAGATATTTTTGGAAAAGCTTATGAGGCAAACCAGTCAGATTTATTATTGCTGTGTCAATAGAGTTTTCCGTTTTAAGTCGCCGTGCAAGTTCAATTGCTCGCCCTGCCTTGGCTTTACTACAGTTTTGCCCTGCCCAGGTATATAATTGTTTGCCGGTGTCAAGGACGAATGCGTCATGATGGGTAAGAGACACAGGTTTGGCGTCGACCTTGTCAGTTTAAAGAAAGAAAATATTTATTCTCCCAAACCTGCTTCACAGTAAACCGACGTGTCCCAACACAGGCAATAAGCCTTACTGGAAGTTCGAGTTTTTCTACATGCCTGTATCATTGTGAACTGTAAGCTAGAATGTTGAAAACGAAACTTTAGAGATGTCTTGACTACTCCTTCAATGTAAGAGATTCCTTTGGGAAAATATGATTTCAGTTGAGAAGACTCAGACCCTTGTTCCTTTTTTTATTATGACTTTTTCGTAGTATTTTGTTTGGAAAACCTCACGAGTTTGTGTGGTAGTCCCGGTTAGGATTTCATGAAGATGTTTGGCACAAAGTGCAGCCGAGATGAATGAATCCTAAAGTGTGGTCAGTGGGAAAATGATGTTTATTTTTCTTGCTACACACAGGAGGGGCAGTAGAGCCTATCAGAAAGTGAACGTGATGGCGGTATCCAGTACTATCATTTAGCATTGACGTCTGCCCAAAATTTAGCCTAGTTATGTGTATTTCAGGTGGAATCTTTCTACATTCAGAACGATGTAAGAATCACAAGAACAGAACTCTCCAAGGTGTTCTGGGACATATGGTACCGGCACCCGATTTTCAATTTTCCAAAGAAAGAGTCCTCTAATGGCATTTAAGTTAGATTGTACTGTATGGATTGAAACTCACAGTTGTTTGCCAGGCTTCCCAAAGGGAGATTCGGCTTTCTTTTTTTTTGTGCCCAGTAACCACTCAGGAACAGAAGGTGGAGGTGGGGGTGGCGGAGGAGGTGGTGGGGGTGGCGGCGGGGGTGGTGGCGCGGACTGGGACTCGGTTGGGTCTGAAGCTGGAGGTAGGGGTGAAGGTGATACTTCAGGTGTTACTGGTGGGGAGGGAACCGTGGCATTTGTACTTTCTAATGGTTCAATGATATGTTCACTAATATCCGGAACGATGTCATTACTTTTCTGTGGTAACAGTGGAATCACTTGAGCTTGAGTATCTTCTTTTGGACCAGCTTTCGATTGCGGGCTAAGTGATACAGTTGCTTCAGGAGGAATAACATCTGGTTCTAATAGTGGGGCAAGCGGTGGGGACTGGACAGGAGGTGATTGACCAGTGCTTGTTTCATTAGATTGAGAGAATGCAGGAGGTGAGGGCTTTGAAATTGAAAGTGTGTTCGATTCCAAGGGAATGATTGACCCCCCTTCACTCTCCTCCAGAACAGTTTTTGAAGGTTCATTTACACAAACGACGGAGGAAGGTGCCAGCTTTGGATGTGACGTATGGTGGTAATTCCCGTGGTGATGTACCCCAGGGTCTGAGTGGTGGGAGCCATCCAAAATTTGATTGTTAGAAGCACAAGACATCGATTCAGAAGGAATTGTAGGGCCTGGCGGTCCAGGAATATTTGTCACTGGTAGTGGATCTGGGAATGGAACTGTATTGACAGAGGGAGGAATAGTGCTTGACTGTTGTTGTCTCGGATGGTGCCGATGGTGATGACTATGCGAGTGCACCGTGGAATGGGAGTTACCTATATTGGATGAGCTACCCATACTGGATAGTTTAGGGGGGCTTGGTGATAAAACTGGGGGTAGTGGTTCTATAATAGTTGTTGTGGTTGTGGTTGTTGTTGTTCTTGCAGTAATCAAAGGCGATACAGGGCTCGTCATAGTTGTTGTTGTGGTGGTGAGAATTGCTGAAGACGGATTGGGTATTGTAGGGCACTCTGGAGCCCCGGTCGAGGTGGGCACAGTTTCAATGGGTTGCCCTGGATTAACATACTTTGAGAGTGTACCATACTTGGATGGCTTCCGTCTGCGATTACTAGTCGATGCATTGCGAATTTTCTGAGATGGAAATTAAATGGTAGCTAGAAGCATAGGAAATTGAACCTCCAGATTAAGTTGCATCATCTTCGATTCATTACATGCATGTAAGGGAGTTTTTGATTCACTGTGTGCATTGGGATTTTCTTTGAGACCCGTTGGGGTCCAGGGTGTGGGGGGCAGTGCAGGGGGTTTTGGGGTTATAGGTGTAGTACTGCCAGGGTTCGTGTGTATTCTTATGTCAGTAGGTTTGCGCTCAAAGGAAGGGTTTTTTGGTTTGTGTTTTCCTGTAACAGCTAACATAGCTGCAGATAAGGCTTCAATTTGCATGGCGGGTATAGTAGAGATAGCTGCTGCCGCAGTAGCAGCGGCTGCAGCAACAGATGCTGAATTCGATTTTGCTTTCCCTGCGGCCTCGATTGCTGCTTCAGATGCGGCCAGCTTGGCATTGGTTGATGAAGCACATGGTTGGAGATGTGACTGAGGATTTCTGGACATAGTGCAGGTATTGCTCATATTTGTAGCAGGTTTAACTGGGCTGGGCTTGCTGGATGGGCTTTTATTTGGCCCAGGCTTGGATTGAGGGCTCAGCGTATTTTTGGGTTTGCTTGGTGGAGAACTCATGAGAATCTTTCTGGATTAAAAGAACGTTGTTTACTGGTCTGAGTGAGGAACAGCTTACCTATTACCAGGTGGGGAGGATTGAGAAGGTGTTCGTTTGGATGGCAACAAAGGAGGTACATTTCGGATTCTTTTTCCTCAATTAAACACAGGAAGACGTGTGCAAGGATATACATAGGAGCCTTTTGCTTGATAGGAGACATTGTGTGTAAAGCACTTTTATTGGTTCTACACCAGTCCAGAGTAGAATCAAATACCGGCTTAGTATGAACACTCTTGTTTAGAGCTGATCCCCAAGTTGCTACTGGTGTTTTCCCAGCTATTTTGAAAATCTATGTGCCGTTATTCCATATCACTGTATGGTCACTGATCAATAACCTTTGCACCCTCCTTGCGCGTGATAATAAAGCTCCCACTTAGAAGAGTCTGATAAGTGGCATTGTAAATCCAAAAAATTTGTGTTGGAAAGTTATCCTTTTAAATGAGTTGGGGTAAAATAAATGTGTGGGTGCCTTTAACCTGAACACAAATCAGTAATCCCGGAAGAAGAACAGATTTTGATGGTGTTGTACGTCCCTCAAGAATAAGCATGCCTTGAAATGTAGTCTTTTCCAGTGTCGAAAAAAAAGGATATGAGGGATAAAGAGAAGTTATAATCTGAGTTATACAGTGGACTTGGAAATTGAAAGTTCGAGTAGAATTTTGCCAAGAGGTAATCCAGAATCACCAGTGACAGTGCATGTGTGAATAGTTCCATTTTTTTGGACCTACAAATGTCAATAATAAACTGGTGATTGTAAACACCACTTGGTGAGACAGTGGTAGAGATGCTGAGCCAATTGGGGAGCCAACAGCCAATGTAAGATCAAACACATGAATAGTGACCTTCTCTGATGCCAAGTTGCCACAGTTACTGGGTTTTTGGTGTTTAAAAGAAAAAAGATAGGTTGGGCTTGTGGTGTAGAGCTGCACCCAATTATGAAGAGTCAAACAAATATGATGTTCGTTTTTTTTGGGGGAAAAAAAAAAAAAATGTGCAGTTGGCACATACAATAGAAAGTGCTCTTTCCACGTGAAGGACAAAGCACCCCCTGTCCCCTTGCCCACAGTCGTCGTGTAAACCGTTTTGCCACACACCACACTCAAATACGGCTTGTAAACACCCTTCCCATTGAACACCATATCCTCGGCCCGAACAACTTGGGTGCGTTCGTAACCAAAAAAAAAAAAAAAGGGGGACAAAAATAGGTAGGTAGGTTATAACACCGCGAATGGATGAATGACGCAAGTAGGTACCTTTCACGTGGGCCAACGACATCACGTTGGCGGCCATCGCTATTTCATTAATGATGAACAAAACGGTTGTTTTTTCCTTTCATTTGAACATACGAAAAACCCTGTGAACAAGTTGGTTGCTCGTTACGTTGAAGAGCCCGATCAACACCTTCAAGGTTACATCACACCACATACAAGAATACC